>JAFVLL020044079.1:0-105166 GCA_021397915.2 Tor tambroides | reverse complement strand
TCACTTTTTGAAATAAGTTACAAGAAAAAATGAACTTTTTCACCATATTCTAATTTTCTGAGATGCACCTGTATAGATTTGTGTTTTGCAGGTTTAATTCGACTGCTGCTCTTTTAGCTGCTCAACAATACCACTATTTGGCCAACAGAGGACGACGTGAATCTGTTTTTGGTCAAAGTGATACCAGCTGCATCCGACGTGCACGCGCAACTATTTGGCTCTCGCGGACGCGCGCAGGTGACATGTGAGCTGAAGTTCAGTGTAAAAACAGCATAAAGGCATCAGGCAGGCATCTTCCTTTTGTCTTGTTTTAAAAAAATAAATAAAAACAGTTTTACTACAAATCAATTTAAATTTAATTGTTTAGTAGCTATTAACTGCCCCCCTCCCCTGTATTTCACAATATATATTTAGCCTCTAACTAACTGACACTTTCATTTGACAGGTTTCATTTTGGCAAATGTTACATGTCTGTGCAGGAATAGTAAACGCATAAAATGTGTGTGGGTGGACTGTAATCTGACTCCTCTTCTGCTGTGTTTATTAACGAGACATCGTTCGATATAAGGACAGTGAAACGTCAGCACGCCCCACCTCATTGCTTCAGTCAATCAGAGAGATTCAAAGGACATGTTAAATGACATGAGGATACACTTCAGCTCCAAATCTCTCTGCTTCATACGCCTGCCTTATTATATGACGAACAACAGTGCAAAAAAGGGAATTCTTAGCAATATCACCTAGAACTACTTATTTTATATTGCTTAGTTTACTGTCCACAGAATGAAAAGCTTCGTGGCGGTGTGCTGTCTGAGTTTTCTGCTGGGTCTTGTGGCTGTAGTTGAGAGTGATGAAGACTACACTGAGGATGAAGAGATGATCCTGTCTTTAATTCTGCAGGATGACACCCAGCCTGAAGCAGAGAGCAGGCCATCCGCCCAGTTTTACAGGTGCACTAAGGTAAGATCACTACCTGCTAAATCAACTAATTATGTGACTGGTGAGGCTATTACCTGATATTAAAAAATATTAACAAAAATGCTTAGTTAAGGAAAATACTTTGGGGAAAAAATAGGGGGAAAAATAAAAATGCGTAGGAAAAATAATAATAATTCCGTTTTCTGTGTCTGTGGCGTTTAATATGATTGTTCAGTGGACGTTTGGACTTATCACATGGACAACTGTTCTTTTTAAGAAAGTAAAAGAAACTATTGTGATATATGAAAGTTTGTTTTGTTTTCTGTTAATCAAGCAAAGTGCATTGACTATGTCTACAGTATGCAGATTGTTTAATTATTAGGTCAGGTGTATCAAATGAAATATAAAAATATAATGATAATGCATATACAACAGTAATATAAAAATTAAAGATGTTTAAAAGAAAACAAAACACTTTTCATCTGGTGTCGGAGACGAAGAGCGTCATTCTCACATGAAAACTTTTATGTAACTGCCAATAAACTTTGAAATGTTTTATTTGTTGTGTAAACACTCGGAAGTTGTCCTGAGAAACAGTATTGCTGTATTCCAAGAAAGTCTAAAATAAACACTCTGTACGTGTGGAATGTTTGGAATGAGGAGGTTATCAAAATCAGTGTGAATCAAGTGCCCTACGTCGTGTTTTACGCACAGGACGCTTGGCGCATGCCGGGTCAGTATATAGTGGTGATGCGGAACGGAACGCACGTGAACCAGGTGGAGCGCACCGCGCGCAGACTCCGCGCGAAAGCCGCCAAACGCGGATATCTGATCGAAATACTGCAAACTTATTCAGGAGCTTTCCACGGGTTTCTAGTGAAAATGAGCAGCGATGTTCTTCACATGGTAATTTGCAAACTTTATTACATAATGCTCACAGTTTCATATTTTATATTTAAGAATGTTTGAGAAGTCTGATGGACTGAAAAAAAAGAAAAAAAGAAAAGTTCTGGAATTACAATAATTGTTAAAATACATATTGCCTGTCTTCTTCATTCCATTGCCTGTGTTTTTGGCAGGCAGTAAAGCTGCCCCATGTGGAATACATTGAAGAGGATTCCTCCATCTTCGCCCAAAGCATCCCATGGAACCTGCAGCGCATCCTTCAAAACAAACATGAGACTGGAAAATACTCACCGCCCAGTTAGCTGAAGTTTTCCCCTCTTTCCCAAACACTTTGTTATGTTCTGAGATCCTGAAGTAAAAGCTTTTCCTATTTTTTATGGTAATAAAGTATTATTAAGCTGTAATGTTTGTGTGTATGTAGATGACGGAGCAAAGGTGGGAGTGTACCTTTTGGACACAAGCGTTCAGGTGACTCATCGTGAGACTGAGGACAGGGTGATGGTGACGGACTTCAACAGTGTGCCGGAGGAGGATGGGGTCAGAGTTCACAGACAGGTAGTAGAATGTAATGAAATGTGTTTTATGACAACTGGACAGTTTTAATAGCTAATAAGAAGCGTATGTCCATCACTTCCTGCATTCGTCTGCCCACAGGCTAGTCAGTGTGACAGTCATGGCACGCACATAGCAGGTGTGGTCAGTGGACGGGACTCGGGTGTAGCTCGAGGTGCCAGTGTAAACAGCGTCCGAGTGTTAAACTGCCAAGGCAAGGGCACTGTGTCAGGAGCTTTGGCAGGTAAACTAAAACATTAATAATAATTGTATATAACTATTAACCTGTATTAACCTGTATATTAATTTAGAACAATGTTTTATAAGAAATTTCTATTTAAAATGATTTAGATGTATTTCGATAAAGTAGATCTTTGCAGAATTTGCATTAATTGACCCAACTCTGTTACAGGTCTGGAATATATTCAGTCGTCTCTGATGTCTCAGCCTATCAGACCTGTGATCCTACTGCTGCCATTTGTAGGGGGATTCAGTCGCACCCTCAACGCTGCCTGCAGGAAAATGGTGGAATCTGGCGCAGTGCTTATTGCTGCAGCTGGTAACTACAACGATGATGCTTGTCTGTACTCACCAGCCTCAGAGCCTGAGGTACAATGGATTGAATTCTTCAGAAAAGCAGTTGCTTGTCAATATATTCGGTTTTGACATTATTTGGTCCTCTGCTGCAGGTGATAACAGTAGGGGCCGTTAATTTTGCTGACCAACCCTTGAGCATTGGGACGACAGGCACCAACGTGGGCCGCTGCGTGGATGTGTTCGCACCCGGTGATGACATCATCAGCGCGTCCAGCGATTGCTCCACCTGCTTCACCACCAAGAGTGGAACGTCACAGGCAGCGGCACATGTTGCTGGTTAGCGCACACACATACCAAGACTATGATGTTTTATTTTATCGATCTGTCCATATAACAGCTGTGGTCTGTGTATTTTCAGGTATAGCGGCGGTGCTCCTAAACTTGAATCTGAACTCTAGTTCTGCTGAGCTTCTGCAACAGCTCCTCCATCATTCAGTCAAACAGGTCATTAACCCAGAGTCTCTGCCACTGAACCACCGTCTCGCTACACCCAACATGGTGGTCGCCCTGCCTGACCCGACCTCCACACTCACAGGTCAGAGCTCACGAGGAAAACTTTATTTAAATGACTCAACACTGTGGCTTGCTGAGCAACGTCAGTAATAGTCTGGACTGACAATACAGTCTGATGATGACCCTAATACTGTAATCAGCAGACTGCAATAGATTTATAACAATCATATAATGACCTTATTACCTTTAATACATTTTGTATATAATCTAATCTAATCTAATATAAAAATCTTCTTTCAGAACCATTGATATACTATTATAGTTTTTGTTAATATTTTTAATGAAATCTTAAAGTTTTTGTTAAAAGTTTTAGTAAAAATCTTATTATTTTTTAATGTCTGAAAGTTGAATAAATAAGCTTTCCACTGATGTATGATTTGTTAGGATAGGACAATATTTGGCCGAGATATAACTATTTGAAAATCTGGAATCTGAGGGTGCAAAAAAATTCAAAATATTGAGAAAATCGCCTTTAAAGTTGTCCAAATGAAGTGATTTTTGGCATAAAAGAAAATAGATAATTTTGACTCATACAATGTATTGTTGGCTATTGCTAAATTTACCCGTGCTACTTATGACTGGTTTTGTGGTGCAGGGTCACATAGTTTTTTTAAAAAAAAATTTATGAATTAGTTTTAGTACTTCCTGTTTTAATAATATTTTAACGTTTATTTTAAGTTATCAGTAATAACCCTGAATTTATATAATATAATTTAATATAATGTAATGTAATATAATATTAACATTTAATTTATTTAATTTTATTTATGTATTACTGTAATTAGCAGTAATAAATTAGTAGATAATATAAACCTTATCAATATCTAATAATAATATCATTAGAAGACCTCAGTTTATAATATAATATAATATATAATATAAATATTTGTTATAAATATGAATAAAATATATTATTTTACTTTACTATTTACATACTAATTGTGTATTTATTAGTGATTTTTATCATGTAAAATGCTGTACATACATACAATTGTATAATGAATTGCATTTTATTCTTCCCTGGAACAGTTTAACTTCCAAAATGGTCTCAGCTGGTTTTAGGTAGTCTGTTACTGGCCCAAGCTGGTTTAGTTATTTTTGCTGGGTAGATTTTAAACAGTACTAACAATGTCTAAAACATATTGGCAACCATTAAGGTAATTTAATTCCACTACATGTGTATTTTCTTACAGGAGAGGATCTGCTCTGCAGATCTGTTTGGTCTGAGCGGTCAGCTGCTAAAGGTTTGGCCACAGCTATAGCCCGCTGTCGTCACGGTGAAGAGATGCTGAGCTGCTCTAGTTTCTCACAAAACGGAGCAAGAGCTGGAGAAAGAGTGGAGGTGATTAGCAAAGAATGTTTGTTTAGATTGCTCAAAAATAAAAAAGTTCAAATAATTTTTGCTCACCAAAGTAATTTTCTTTCTGACAGGAGAGAGATGGGCAGAAAGAGTGTGTTGCTGTCAATGGGAATGGAGGGAAAGGTGTGTTTGCTGTAGCACGCTGCTGCACAGGCCACAAAGCTCAGTGCCAGATGTTAGAGAGTCTCCAGAGAGGTGCGGATGCAGAGTGTCCTCCAGACCACCAGCTGACAGGTGACAGATGGTTTCACACTGCAGCGTTTTTCATAAACTCAGGAAATTATCATTAATTGATGGAATGTTCTGGGTTCAGGGGAAGTTAAAAGTCTGTTGGCATTTGGTCAGTTACAAGACAATAATCTGAAAATGTCCATAAAAAAGTTATTTTATTTTAATAATACAAATATGGTTCATAATATGAATATTAATAAATAACATTTTATTTGGACATTTTAATACCTTTTTTAATTCTTGTGAACTTTTTATTGAGCTTTTCAGGGGTTAAAGCAAAAAAAATAAAAATCCTGAGCCAGAACTTTTTTCCGAGGGTTGGGGGGTTGCGGGGGTGGACACATACACAGGGTTATTTGGCAAACAAACAACAACAACAACAACAACAACAACAAAAACATTTGAAAATGATTTTCCTTGAAACTACCTGATAAATAAACTAATAAAACAAAATGGTACAAATAAAGTGCTGCACACACCACGAACGCAATGACTGTGGCAACTTTAACATTTGAAAGGATACTATGGCAAAGCTATCGCTTTCCTTATTCAAACTGATTTTTTTTCATGAATATACAGTATGATTGTCCTGAAAGAAAGAAAGATGTATCATACACTTGGAAAATTATGAGCTGGAAAACAGGCTTTAATATGACTATATTTATATATAAACTAATGACGAGGCAATAATAATTGGCTCAAATAAAGTATCAAACCCAAGTAATTACATGGTTTCACTGTTAAAATACATGTAACATGCCTATATTATAAAAAAATACCTGCAGAGGGCGCCAACGGCCTGGTGATGTTTCATGTGATTCAACGACTTTTAAATCCATTTCATTTTAATATTTGGCCACATGCAAAGTCAGAAACTTTTATTTTGAAACTGATACAATCAATCGCATAATTAGAAATATTTAAGGTTTATAAATGATTTACGGCACAGGTTTATTAACGTTTTACGTTACAAATCTAGTGAGATAACGCACAGTTTTCCCAGATGAACGTAAACTCACCGCATATGCAGAGGAAGAGTTTAGCCCCTTTCTGGTAAATTAATATCCTTTTCAAAATTACCGGTAAATTTGTTCTGGCAATCATATAGTTCTTATGGAGATGACGTGATTATTTTGAGCTGTTTACAAAGCTCTGCTGCTTTTTTAAATAGCTTTTCTATGTAAATATGGCGCTAGATAGACATCTTTGACCATTGCGCCTCGCAGCTTTTTCAATGTGTCGCGCGCTCGAGACAGCCGCTTCTTTTTCATTCCTCTGCTATTATGCGCGTCTCGTGTTTATATGAGCAAAAACTTCTGATGGCTAGTAATGTTAGTTTGGTTGAGAGTGAAAGCGCTGTTCCTCTCATACCATTGGTAGGCGAACTCATGAACTCGAACGTGTTATCAACAAGTTTTTTTTTTACGCAGCCAAACGCCACACGCCGGAGATCCGGCACGGTGCCGGAGAACTTTAAGCCCTGGCTTTTGTTTTGAAATAGTTCACACAAAAATGAAAATTTACTCACCCTCAGGCCATCCAAGATGAGTTTCTTCATCAGAACAGATTTGGAGAAATTTAGCATTACATCACTTGCTCACTAATGGATCCTCTGCAGTGAATGGGTGCCGTCAGATTGAGAGTCCAAACAGCTAATAAAAACATCACAATAATCCAGAAGTAATCCACATGACTCCAGTCCATCAATTAACATCTCGTGAAGTGAAA
Source organism: Tor tambroides (assembly GCA_021397915.2). Lineage (NCBI taxonomy): Eukaryota > Metazoa > Chordata > Actinopteri > Cypriniformes > Cyprinidae > Tor > Tor tambroides. Next base: position 98,361 of record JAFVLL020044079.1, on the reverse strand, counting down.
AGCTGTGTGTTTATAAGAGACAAATCTATCATTAGGACATTTTAACTTTAAACCATCACTTCTGGCCAAAATACAAGTCCATAATGCATAATAATGCTTCCTTCAGTGAATAAATACATTGGTTTTGGACTATTTTCACTACATATTTCTCTCCTGATTCAGACAAGATGACTTTTCACTGGAGAAAATATTACTACTAATTTAAGTTTAAAACTTACATTTGTTTCTTACAAACACAGCTTTCCACTTTACAAAACACTAACTGATGGACTTATGTATTATTGTGATATTTTTATCAGCTGTTTGGTCTCTCATTCTGACGGCAACCATTCACTGCAGAGGATCCATTGGTGAGCAAGTGATGTACTGCTACACTTCTCCAATCGGAAGAAACAAACTCATCTAGATCTCAGATGGCCTGAGGGTGAGTAAATGTTCATTTTTGGATGAACTATTCCTTAAATTCACTTAATGAGTGAAGTTTCTGTTGTCGCTGCAGCTGAAAATGAATTTGAATTGAGTTCTCTATGCTTAACTACATGACAACTTGTTTGTCTCGTTGTATATTTATGTACACAACTGTCATCTTTCCCTGCAGGCTGCAGTTCTTCCTGTTCATCTGGAGATGCATCGGACTCTGATCGACCTCTACATGGCATCCGGAGGGCATGTCCTGCTAAAAGGGGTGTAACGTCATACGCCTCCTGCTGCCACACATCCTCTCTGGAGTGCCGGCTGAAAGAACACGACTCTACTGGTCTCACCGAGCAGGTGATTTACTCACAACAAGTTTCCATTAACACAATGAACACAAAAACGAATGTAAGGCTTCTAACATTTATAACAGTTGCAGTTTAAATCCGGAATCTGTTTTACAACTGTGGATTAATCAAAACGTGATTTGGTGTATCTGAGCAACACTAGCCTGCATCTTTCTTTCAGGTGGAGGTTTCATGTGAAGACTCGTGGACACTGACAGGCTGTCAGGGTCTGTCGCATGGTTCGGTCATTCATGGGGCATTTGCTTTGGGAAACACCTGTGTAGTTCATACATCTGGAGGAGATAAAGGAGCTGCCGCCATCGCCACCTGCTGCAGGCACCACCCGTCCCACCAGCCGAATGACCACTGAGGGATGTGTTCTTCTTTTCTCACTTCTCTAAACACGTAACCATGGACATAACTTCTATAACACATTTAATAGTTGGAGGCATTACACAAGTGAGCTCAGTTCTGTCAATATTACATGACAGAGAAGTGCATTGTAACCAGTTCTGGACATAACCATATTCAATCTACAAATTCTACAAGGAGCGCTAAAATATTTTAAAAGGCCTTTAAACAGCAAAACACATTTATACATGGATCATTGCATTAATATTAGAATTCAGACTGATACCGATAATTATTTTCATGTTATGGCTATACAAGTCTATACTATTTTCCTTAAATAATAATAAAAAACACTAAAATTGATGATAAATTGTTTTAAAATCTACAAGTGAATTCACGGATCATTGAGTGGGTATTCATTTTGAGATTTGCTAAAAATTACATTTAACAGTGGTAAAGTGAGCGTTAGATGACAGCTAACTATAAATAGAGGAAATAAGCATGTACGATGAAATATACAATATCTGTCAATATATTTAAAATATGTAGCAATACTGCTTAATTAAAAAAAATCAACAATATCGGTAATCGAAATTATAGATAATACCACTTTGACTGTATTTAGGATCAGCACTTTTCATTTTTATATTAGCGGAATATATTTAAAGTATGTACCAATACTGTTACATAAAAAAAAAAAAATCTCCAATATCGGTAACCGATATTATAGATAATACCACTTTGACTTATTCAGGACCAGCACTTATCATTTTTAAGTTTTAACACATAATCTGAATTGAAATAGAGATCTATTTTCACTATTTCTGGCAAGAGCATTTTCTCCTATTATGCATGTGCACTGTGTATAAGAGTGTAATTCTTTTTATAAATGTCTATTTTTATATTGCAAACTTTATGACAACTTCATGTAATGGTCTACTTCAGACTTGGCACATACAAAATCATACAGTCCGAAAAGTTGTGCATTCCAGTTTTTCCTTTTTATATCAAATGTTTTCATTGTCAAACTCTGATGTACAAATTAAAATGTGGTTTTAACATGCATTAACAGATTCCTTTACACATCATACACACTCGCAGCAGAATTGAATCAAAGAATCACCAGTTATTAAAAACTCTTCAAGCATCTTTAACCCAGTCCTGACACCCAGCTTAAAAACACAAGCCTCGTCACAGATCTACAGAGTGGTTGGTACAGCATCTACAGGTGTAGGAAAGGTTAAAAAAAGATTGATTGGAGGGAGGAGGATCAGATTTGTGGATAGATTTAACACACCCTGTTCACTCAAGTACACCATATTTCAAAGAAGACTACAGCACTGGGTATAAATTGTAACCCCACAATATCTTACAGGCTCCTTTAGTGAAAACCTAAGCAGGCAGTTGAGCTGAAATTAGTGTGATATCTATGCAAATGTGCATATTTCAGCAAAATAAGAAAGATGCCTTATGTTTAGGCACTGATCTGATGAATTCTCCCCTCAATTGTAACTGAACCGTGTGCCTTTAGTCCTGAAACGTTTCAAAATAATCCTCCGGTCTTCCTAAAGCCTGTCTAACTAATCATCCCAAACACTTACCACATCTGCTGCAGTGAATTAGCAATGAACCATCTACTGATTCAAAGCATGAAGGCAGTTGTGAGTACTGCAGTGTTTTGCTGACTATTAGAGGCCAAAACCAAGAGAAAGAGACAAAAATTCAAAGACCATACTGAAAAAGACTGCTTAAACCAGCCTTCGGCCTGATCAATCTTGAGTTTAAGGGCCACTAAGGTACTCTAATATCAGCAAACCAGGCTGGCCATGTTGAAAAAAAAGACATGTTGAACCAGTTTAAGATGGTCTGCTAGTTTTATCAGGTCTTCCAGCCTGACTAATCTTGAATTGAAGTACCCCAAACCACTCTACAACCAGCAAAAAAAACCCCAAACAGATAGAAAAACATGTTAAACTAGCTCAAGATGGTGTGCTGGTTTGGCCTGGTCTCCTAGTCATGGCAATTTTAAGTGTAAGCGCCCCAAACCACTGTAAAACCAGAAAACCAGGCTGGCCCTTTTGAAAAAACATGTTAAACCAGTTTAAAACAGTGTGCTGGTTTTATCTGGTCTCCCACCCTGACCAATCTAGAGTTTATGTGCCCCAAACTCCGGGCTGAGACACCAGCATAAACCAGCAAAGACCAGCAAATTCACTTAAGCTGGTTTAAGATTTATTCTATAATCCAGCTTCTTTAAGCCAGTTTATGCAGTTCTTTTCCAGCAACAAGTCTCTCACACGTACAAACATGCACAGAAGCGCGTGAAAGTTGCGAAGAGCAGGTGACTGTGAGGTAAAAAGCAGCACTAACGTTTGTGTGAGGTGGCATTGAGGTCCTTCCGCTGTAAACATTGAAGCAATGTTGCTAAGTGTTCTAGTCTAAATACAAAATGAGCAGCAAACGGCAGCTGAATCACCCTGCGGACTCCCTGAAAGCAGGACATCACAGGCTCGGCCCAAACAAGGGACCGTGACGCACAAGACGCCGCCTGTGTCCTCATATGGCGCTCTGAGATGAGCGCGGCCGAGCCATCCGAGTATACAAGTGTGCGTTGTTATCGTAATGTCGAGTGGGTTCAGGCATTTGTGTAGCACGACGTGTCCACTGGTTTGTCTCAAGGCGAGGACGCGAGCGGCATAAGAGAAGGAGGCGAGTAAAGGCACTTTACTACTCTGTGAGAACTTTCCGTTCCTCCAACAACCTCCGTCTTTCTCTTTCCCCTCCCCCTTCACCCCCTTTCCACCCCATCCTCGCCTTGTCATTGCGTAAGGCAGACTGAACGGAAAAGATGCAGGCAAACAAACAAAAAAAAGGACAAATTTGGCAAAATAAACCCTGAAAAGTGTCTTCACGTCCCTAGATCTTCACACCTAAGCAGCACGAGACAACATCAAAACAGACGAACAGAAAGAAATGAGACAGTTTTTCAGTGACAAACTCTGCTGATTGTAGCACTCATTGTCTTTCAGGAAGAAGAAAAGCTCGTTGGACAGTAGCGTCGCTGTGCGTTGCATATGTGTCTCCGGACGCATCTGCTGATGCAATGTGTCTTCCGCCGTAAGGTCCGTCCTCAATGTCCACCCTCATATTTCTATCTAGCACTTGCGTAAACAGCTTGTGTCTTTTGCTGCATGCTGTTCCTATTCAAGAAACTCGACGGACAGAGAGCAGCGCGGGACGTCCGTTATCGTCTCCACGTGATGAATTTGTCACAAACTGAATTCAAATATAAAGTGCTTTAAAAAATACCAGCAAGAAGGAGAAAGGAAAAAAACGGTGTGATTATTTGACTCTCAGAGACTTGGCAAGTTCTTCTTTTTTTCGAATAAATTTGAGGCACCTCTCAAACAGATCCACAAAAAATAAAGAAAATCAGTAAAGGATTCTTAAAAATATTATTTTACATTTCAAATTACACTTATGGAACACATCTTTACATTTCTCATGAATAGTATCTACTTAATTACATTGGCAAATATAAGCTGACTGCTTTTAAAACACCCCGTCTGGCACCATAGTAGTAGTTCGGCGTAAAAACGTCAAGGAAACGAACGCCTCCGTTTTTATTTTTAAGTCCCACAGGTCTGACAGAACTCATCAAGCCAGACGAAACATCTAAATAACTTGCAAGACCTGAACTCTAATTTCATCCAGCCAGGTTTTAACCAACAGGAAAAAAAAAAAAACAGAAAAAAAAAACGACATTCGCCTCTGTTCACGTTTCGGACGAGGCGGCCTGAAGAGCGAACGCTCAGATGGGCCCTTTGGCTGCTACTGGTCGCTCCATTTCCAGTCCCTAGAAGATCAAATGCAGTTTTCTGATTGTCTGTTTAGAGCCACAACATCTCTCCGTCGGAGGGAAACTTTTTTGTGTTGTTTTGTTGCGCAAAAACAATGAGAAGCGTTATGGATCCACATCTTCTAGATCACTTCGAGAATCGCCTAACATCATGGGGGATTCAGATCCCTGAGAGAAAGAGAGGTGGAAATGGTGAAAGAGTAAATGTAATTCTTTATTAAACACTAGTGTATTTTATCATATGATGGAACTGATGATGGACTGCTGAATTAATGACAGACAGAGCTCTACCTGTCTGAGGCTTCTGTCTGAGTTCTCATTGGCTGGGCTGCCATCTGATCCATTACTGCTGCCGGACTGCTCCTTCTCATTCAGTAAAGCTGTGGCATAAGCTAGAGTGTCCTAAACACAAAAACCAGCATTCACTAAACTTCACTCAGCAGTTCACAAGCCCTCCTAATGGCTCATAAAATGGGTGGCTAGCTCTAGGTAAATCATTTATTTATTTAAAGATATACATCCTGTACATTTTAAGTTTGACAAATACATAATCATGTATTATTCTGATTATGTATAATGTAAAGAATTGTGAGTGCAGTACCTGTGCGGAGATGGTGCGCTGGAAGGTTTTAGCTGTGGATGTTTCGTTCGATACATTACTCTGAGGTGTCCAGTAGTGCTCAGACATCTGAAAGAGGAGAGAAGGGGAATTCAACAATGGATTCTATTTCACAATAAAGAAGTACTGGTGTGTGTGTGTGTGTGTGTGGTCTCTTGCCTTCTTCTGAAGCCACTGCACTGCCCAACTCCAATGTCCTGAGAGCTCTTTAAAATAGTCCTTAGCTGGAGAACATCTAACAGAAACACATTGTTTACATTTAACATCACTTCTGCCAGAAACACGGATATTGGAAGCAGAAAATATTAGACATTATTTATTCCGATTCAAATAGTAATTTACTAAACAGTAAAATTTACTAAAGTTACCAATCTTTTCTGCTGTACATTAAAATGTTTTTTTATACATGCAATTTCACTTCAAGTGGAATTATTGTTTAAAAATAAGAAAAATAGTAGACATTTAATATATCAGGCATGTAATTTCAGGTACTGGCTTAAAGCCCCGTTCACACCAACAACGATAACTATAAAGATAACGATATTAGCGTCCACACCAGCGAACGATATTCTAAGCGCACGTGCGTCTGCCGCTTTAAATTTTCCAGCTCGTTACAGCAGGATTGATTCCGATTGGCTCTCAAGTTTTTATCGTTCATCAGCTGGAAAAAATCGTTCTGAAAGTGATTCCAACGATATTGTTTCTCTGTGCCTTTATCGTTATAATTGTGGTGTGGATTCTGCTATTCTTTAATATTGAGAATGATTTTTAGAACTATATCTTTATCGTTATCTTTATAGTTATCGTCCTTGGTGTGAACAGGCCTTTATCGTTACTCATAATTATTTTTTCATTATGCCCGATAAATGGTAAATGCCTGATATTAAAATTCAATACTATTTTCTCTAAATGAAGGAAAAGTAATCTATTTAAAACTAAAACTAACTGCTATAAATGCAAGTAAATTTGACATCACGATCACAATGAACACAATGATTATGAAGCATGAAAAATGAACACTTATTTTGAGATTTGCTATAGATTACATTTAAGTGTTATTAAATTAACGCTTTTAAAATGTTAAACATTAAAAAGTAAGTGTTAGATGACAGCAAAGATAAATGTAAAAATAGAGGAAATTAGCATGAACATTTTAAATATCCAATATCGACAGAAACAAGTTAATATATTAAAGTGCCCCTATTATGGATTTTTGAAAATGACCTTTCATGCAGTGTGTAACACAGCTCTAAGTGAATGAAAACATCCTGCAAAATTTTAAATCTGAAAGTGCACCTTGTATAAAGTTATTGTCTCTCAAAAGAAAGAGTCGACTCTGAATCATTGAAACGAGTGGCTTTTAAAACGAATCCCAAGCCGTTTCATGTTGATGTCAACATGAAACAGTAGCATACTGCCCACCCACTAGTTGGTCTTTTTGCCTTGGTCTGAATGAAAATGCAAATTCATTCTTTGCCACTAGATGCTGCTTTTGGAGCAGTAAAAATAGCGGTTTCCCTGGTAACGCTGTACTCAAAGCAGCACTGTGCTCACAAACGCTGCTTTATCAGGCATTACAGGCAAGATGAAATGGAAATGAGACCAATCCAACCAATCACCGCAGGTTAGCGTCACGCAAAGGAAGGGTTTGGAAAAATGAATCGTTGAGCGAATCGTTTGGGAGTCGTTGAGCAAGTAAGGTAAAAATAAATGCATATTATAAGTCAATGAAAGTGTTTTTTGACCTTGCATGCATGTCAACCTGTTGTTGGGGACTCCCTCCCTCCTTTTGTAACCCATAATTATGGGCACTTTAAAAAAATATTGGCTGATAACCAAAATGGCTCTATTATATCATACACCCCTAAAACACAATAATATTTTATACAATTACATTCATCTAATGTTAATACCCATATTGAGTGAGTATTCCTAATTTGATCCCAGGGCTCTACACTCACTTTTGTGCCAGCGTGACCAGGAACTTCACACACTGATAGCAGCGACTGCTGTCTACATTGTTGCTCTGATGCATCAAAGCTGTGAAAGAATGAGAATCACATATTATCACAAATTAAATGAATCTTACAAACACTCACACTGACAGAGCCAAATTATATAGTTCTTACCCAAAAGGCCCTTTTCAGATTCGAATGCATATTTGAGCCTCTGAGACTGCAGAGGGTCCTCTATCATCTGACAGGTCAAAGGAAGAATGGAGTTACATCATTATAAACTATATAAACTATAACAATAAACTGTTTTCAAGACGGCACATAGCCATCACTCACCAGGATCTCTAGGAGCATCTGAAAGACGTTCTTTAGTTCGTGAGGAGGAGCCGTTTCCAGATGGTTCTACAAGTCACATGAACATGTCATAAGAAAGCTTGTTGCAAGTTTATTTTTACACAAACACAGGCAGGGATCAGCTCAACAATGATTTTTCTGCTGATATTACTTTTGGGTTGTATATTAGTATATGATATTTTTTCACTTTACACAATAAACATACAATGTTATACAACTATATATTTTCCTATAAATATTTGCACAATAAAATGATAATTAATTATAAATATAAATACATAACATTTAAATGATTAATTATTAAAACAAAAGTATTACCACATTTTATTTATTTCTATTAGAATTTAAAATATCAGAGTACCAACCTTGAGTAAGTGTAGGACTCCCAGTGAGAAAGGTTCATTACAGAATGAGCAGTATGTGATCATCTCTATGAGAAACGACAGTGGGCCGGACAATTCACGCATGGCAAACATCACCTGAAAGACATGTGACTCAGTCAGCAGTGTGCAGTACAGACAGACAGAGACAGCAGAGAGAGAATAAGAGGCAGCATTACCTCCATGAGATACACCTGCCCTTCTGCTTTGAAGAGAAACGTGTTGATGTCTGGATGTAGAGGCAGGAGGGGTGAAGATGGAGCTACCAGTCCTGAGGAAGCGTGCTTGAACACTCCTTGAGCTGAACACACGACAACAGTATTCACATATCACCGTTACTTCATCCCTCGCACAGAGAAACATTAATAACTAAACAAGCAGAAGACTGCACCCGTAAATGGATCTTTGTTGATTAAATTTAAATGTATCATTTTTTATAATGTAAACTACCACTCAAAAGTTTGGGGTCGGTAAGCTGCATTTATTTGATCAAAATACTGTAGAAACAGTAATGCTGTTAGAATTTAAAATAACTTGCATTATGTTTGTCACATGATCCTTCAGAAATCATTCTAATAGGCTGATTTGCTGCTCAAGGAACATTCCTGGTTATTATAAATACTAAAAAAAAAAATTGCTGCTTAATATTTTTGTTGAAATCATGACATTTTTATTTCAGTATTCTTTTATGAATATAAAGTTCAAAAGTGCAGCATTTGTTTGAAATAGAAATCTTTTGTAATATTCTAAATGTTTTACTGTCACTTTTGATCAAATTAATACATCCTTTCTGAATAAAAGTATTAATTTTTCACCAAAAAAACCCAAAAAACATATCAATTATAAAATGTATTAAAAAGTATTATCTTTTTTCCTCATCGTCATTGTTCTGTTTGTTCTGTGAAAAAGCAAAAAAACTAAAATGTGTAAAAAAAAAAAAAAAAAGTATTTTCTTTTTAGTGCACATTAGTATTTTTTTTTTTTAATTAAACTACAATTTCCATTTTTTGTTTACTTTTTTGTCATTACGTTTTTATGCCCTCATAATAGTTTCCATTAATAATAATAACTTTGGTGTGTGTTCAGAAATTGTGTGTTCTTACCCTCCGTCCTCTGAGATGTGAGGTCTGTGTGCAGCACGATCAGGGCCAGAGTGTTGTGAAGATGCAGGAACTCTCGAGCCTGTGCTGAACTCCAGCGCCGGTGCTGAAACACAGAACCAGCAGAACGTCATTAACACAGACATTAAACAGTGTAGGTCAACATTAGCACCTAAAGGGACAGTTCACCCAAAAATTAAAGTTCTGCACCCTCATGTCATTCCAAACCTGTATGACTGACTTTATGACTGACATATTTTGAAGAATGTTGGTAACAGTCTTGGTTCCCATTGACTCATTGTATTTTAGCCCATACAATGGAAATCCAAGGAACGAAAACTATTTGGTTACCAAAATCCTTCAAAATATCTTCTATTGTGTTCCACAGACAAACTCATACAGGTTTGGGAGGACACGAGGGTGAGTAAACGGTGACAAAATGTTCATTTTTGGGTGGACTATCTCTTTAAGCAAGCAGTAAACCCCAATATTCAAAAGCCGCAGAACACTGCAGTACCTGGTTGTTTTGCCGGTTGGGTCCCAGAAGGAAGACAAGCATCCGACGATAAGCAGAATGTTTTAGCAGCAGCTGACACGGCCCACAGCCCTAAAACAAATCATCAGTGAAAAACTTACATTTGTTCCACAGGTTCCTATGTGTGGCTTCAGAAGACAGAATCTCAGTTGTATGGTCCACTTTTATGGTACTTGTTTTGTTTTTTTGGAGCTTACTATATTATTTCTTAATGGACATCAGTGAGTCATTGTTCTCACCCTCTGAGCAAAGTTACTGAAGAGGCTGAAGTACTGAGAACAGTTCTTGCAGTTATCCGGGACGTCCTTATCCAATAAAGAGAGCAGCATGTCCAAAAGACAGTCCAATCCAGCGTCCTGGAAGTACAAAGCGCTCTCTAGTGTCTTCTCCAGGATGGTGGCCACCACGACACGGACCTCCCGCACACTGCATTCCAACAGACAGATCCTACAGAGAGAAAAACATGTACTTCATGAGGTTCACCCATTAACAACGTTAATTCAGTTGATTTTCAACCAGTTTTTGCATGAACATGTGGTAGGAGACGCTGGATGTTGGCGTATCTGAGCTGGTTGGGAGGTCTGTGGAAACTTTCCCTGCAGAGCCAGCTCTATCCAGGGCGAAAAGTTTTTTATGAAATTACGGCTCCAGGTCTCTATTGATAAGGGAAACTATTTGTTTTGTTGGAAGTGTGTCAGAGCTGGATCATAAAACCATCGGGAACATTCCCTGGCTTCTGCTGAGGTGTTGCATGATAATCGGGGCAGCCCTAACATTCGATACAAACCAGCCAATCGTGTAGCAGGGCACTACGCCCCCTTACTCCTAATCCGGAGAACCTCTAAGTCATGCTAGATCGTGCTTACATGCTCTACACATTAACATCTCTGTATTAGCCCATATTTCAGGTTGACAGAAAGCAGCTGTGGCCGTACCCCACATGTGCTATTGATTTTCAGCGATACGATTATGACCCCACACTTACACTCACACAAACACAGGTGTTCATGATAGTTGGCTTTGGGGGAACAGGGCACTAGCTTTCATCATTCTTGTCACCAGTGAATATACCAAAAACTAATACTACACTAAATTAAAAAAAAAGTAAAATAAAATAAAAACTAAAGCTCATTGAAGACAAGTAAAGACAAGACAAGACAAGTGAAGACAAGACAGTCAGCAATGAAATAAGAATAAGAAAGTAATTACAAGCATTGGGACAAAAAATAACTACAGTAGAACAAATAAATAAGAAATGCTACATACATTGTATAATCAAATGTATAAAAACTGCATATTCTTCACAGTGTAAATTAAATATACATTTCTTCTTATTAAAGTTACAAAAGTGATTTAGTCAAGAGCAATGAGAGTTTTTCTCTCTTCTGTTGTTTGATTAATATGAATGACAGATAGCAAGAATATTAGACTGCTGTCACTTTAAGAGCTACCCAGTTAATAGTGTCTACAGGTACATCGCCTGCCCCTAATAGATCTAAAGCTTTATAAAGATATTTGGGTTTCATGTCTGTGTACCAATAGTCTGGTTAGTTTTACTATTTATTAGCCAGTGGTGATTTTAGTGCCAATGTGTGTATAGAGGTTTGGATGTGATGCTCACTTGATGATCTCCCGCCCGTCAGGTGCCACCAGGTACTGGACCATCCATTGACACGCCTCGCTACTCTTGGACAACAAAACCTCCACGGTAGCGATCCACTCCTCTGTGTCCACCCTGAGAGAGAAGACGTCAGAGTTCCCACACTGATTAAATAAAGTGATAAAAGCCACAACTGGGAGACTTGTTTAATGAGATACTGACTGAAAAAAGGTATTTTTTTTTAATTATTAAAATTTTGCTCATATTCTGAGCACTTTCACAGTGCATTAAAAACGCAGTTTATTTTAAATGATCAATTCTAATTAATAAATTAAATGTTTAAAAAACATAATATTTATTTTTCATTATTTAAAAAATATAATTTAATTTCAATTAAATATAGTATTTTTTTTTCCAACACTAGTTCTTGTCTTTGTAATAGTTTAACGATAATAACCTTGTGTGAACAGGCCTTGAGTTTAAGTATTGTAAACAAAAGCATCGCCCCACCTGAGTTTCTTTTTGGTACGCAGGTAAGTGTGGAAGAGGAACTGGACGGCCAGCTGCAGGCTGGTTTTGGCCATGGCCTGATATGATGGATGCTTTAACTTTGTCTGAAAAACAGTATAAAGCTGAAATTTGAGTACAGGAGATATAGAGAACTTATAAAAGAGGCTGAATGCTCAGAGCTTACCGCGTTGACAGAAGCCAGAGACAGTGTGAAGTTGAAGTAATCACTGTTGTAAACGTCTCTGTTCTTCATGAACTTCAGATTTTCATCTCTTACCATCTACAGATCCAAAAATGTTTCAACTTTTTGAGAAAGCAACAAAATGTCTGAAACACTATAAATAATAAAATTATAGTTACAGTATAGTATGATGTTGTCAGACCTGGAACATTTCTTTTAGGCACATTAGAATTGCAATGCATGAAAAGGCCTTAAAATCTCTACCTGATAGATCCTAGCAGGCATCTTTTCCACAAACAGCCCCTTCTTCTCTCCTTTCTTGACCAAGCGTGTGAGCAGGGTGAGGCGGTCATTGTTGGCCCTGGGTGGCCGTGGGGAGGACTGGGGTGAGATCTCCGGAGACGACGGGGCTGACCTGAGGTGAAGGATTTTGAACATTAACAAGTGCATCCATATTCAAATGTTCATGCAGGAAGTAAAAGGCTAACTCACAATGAGAGATCCTCTGCCTCCTGTCTCATGATGCTGACTCGACTCTTTTTGGGCAGAACAGGGGAGTTCTGGTCACTGATGCGCTGGTAGAACAGCATATAGGCGTTCCAGTAGCGCCGCCGCACATCCGGGTAGGGGTTAGCTATAGCATGTGAATACAGTAGCAAAATGTTAATATAATATAAACATGAGTGATAATGAAAATGACAATGTGACATTTAATCCATGGAAGACTAAGTTAAGATAAAAATACTGGTGTATTTTACATATTAGTTCAAATAAATAAATAGGCCTAAATAAATAAATCACTGGTCAATAACAGTGAAACCAGTTCATGATTATAAAAATAATATTCTAACAAATAAAGAAATAAAATAAACATATAAATAGGCCTCAGCTTGAGTTTATGTAAAAGTCAAATTATTATTTTACTGACTTGGTGCTAAAGTAATTTATATGGATTTAAAGAAATTTTAATAACTTACATTGGTCATAAACTTTGGGTCTGTACTCTCCTCCAAAACACTCATACTCCAGAGTCTCATCGTTCATGTCAAACTCTTCCACAACATTGTCATTAAACTTATACCAGCGTCCCCGTGAACTACCCCTGAAAGAAAATAAAGCATTGAAAAATGCATATTACAAACATTGCTTAGCTCTGCTTGGTCACCCAAACATTCCTTCATTCCCTCAAAAAATGCACCAGTTTAAAGCACCATCATGCTGCCAAGCATCTGGGACAGTTTAAGGCTCTCATAAAAACACTCTTGCCAAAAACAGAAGCACAACCCCCCAGAGACCCATAAATACACACACATACAGAGGGGCAAAAGACCTCCCAGAAACATGTTTCAGATATTACGGTTGCTGAAGTATGTCCTATATATAGACTGTGCATTATGGAAATAGACTCTGCAGAACTTCATAAACGTATTGTTCAACCACAAGCCCACTGGAATGTTTTAACAGAAGCTTTGTGTAACATTGTAATGCATGTCATAATCTCTTACTACTTTTCATACTTTAGGGATTTGTTCCATAGTAATAAACTCAGAATTATTTCCTTATCGTTTGTGTAGAGATCAGTGATTCCAAACTTTTGTCAGTCAAACCCCTTCGACCTAAAATGTTTATTTGAAGTACCACCTAAGAAGTTAGGATTTCAATAATTGAAAAACATATCAACAGTCCTCTGATGTAGGTTAACAGTCACACGACATGGAGAAAAACAAAATATTTAATCTTTTTTATTAAATGTTTCATTTGAACTGTTTTCATTTTTAAATTATTTTAATCACGACAACTTGGAATAGTTTTAGCATGTTAATGGATATGACGATGTTAGCGTGTTTGGTCTTGGTGGATTATATCTGCCACAAGCTTCTGCTGCTGCGGGGCAAATATGGACTTGCTAATGCCAATAGATACACAGACATGTGTTGTGAACATGTAAGATCTGGTGCTGCAAGAATAAAGACACATAAATCCCATAGCAGATCTAGACAGGTGGAGCTGGGGATGTGGAGGGTTTCAGCGGGTTTTGAAGCAGCAGAGGCCAATCAACTTGTGCTATGCAGTAAATTATGTGATTAGTAGCAGACTGCATGTAAAGGATCTATGAGCCAAGAGTTTCAGAACTAAACTAGATATTTATCAACTCACAAATCCCAGTTTGGAAAATCCTGGTGTAACTTGCAAGGCCTGATAAGAAGAGGTGTGCTACCATCTTCCAGGTCATCAAACTCTCTCTATTAACTTGGGACAGCAAGTAAACACCTAGCAACCACCCAGAAAACCCCACAAAAATGTTAACAGACACTCTCTATTGCCATCTCACCGGCGGTCTTTGATGAATGAGTAATAGTGTCCTGCGTGGGCCTGTCCGCTATGGACCACCACTCCCACCAGTTCGTAGTTCTCAGAGATAGTGACCTTCTTCCGAGGTGATCCCCCTGATCCAGCCTCGCCCCCTCTCCCGTTCTCTCCATGATCTGCACTTGAATCTTGACGGGCCATTCCTGACACCGTGTACGGCTCCATGTTCAGCACCCAGGGGAACTAAAAGTGAACACAAATGATTGAAGTAGATGCAAACCAATTACATATTCCACTTAGGGCTGTCAGTTTAACGCGTTAACTTAATTAATTAGCTATGAAAAAATTACACGATTAAAATATTTTAACGCAGTTAACGCACTGGCCCGCCCCCAGACCTGTACATTGTCTTACACTTCATATAGTTGACTGTTGACAAATATGATGCAGGGCAACAACTCCATAAATGTAGTTATGCACTAAAATTCAAGATATTGGTGCAAAAAAATGCCCATGTATGAGTTTTTGTCTCATATTTATATCACACGAACAGCAAGAGCAATATCACATGAGTGCTGATTTTGTCGTGAATATCACAAGTTTAAATGTGATTTTATACAACAGTTCAGTAAATAAGAAGTAGATATTGTGTTATATTTTAAACACATTATGTGTTTTTGCTCAATTTTGCAGAGAACATATTACTTTTAAAGCCATAGCAGAATTGTTGCATGTCTCTGAGCAAAACAGAGGTTTTTAGTTTCTGAATGAATCCACGTTTTGACGAATCAATGATTAAAAGACCCATTCATAAAGAGAGCCATTTACTTCATTCCTGAATGAATCAGCCGTTTGAATGAATCGAATGAAGACATTTACCGCCACCTGCTGGCAGATTTAGTTTCTTATTTAGAGTATCATTTCATCCAAAAAAATAATACTAATGAAAATAAAAACATTAAAGGGATAGCTCACCCCAAAAATTTTAACACTGTCAAAATGTACTTACCCTTATGTCGTTTCAAACCTTTCTTTTGTGGAACATAAAGGAAGTATTTTGAAGACTGTTGTTAGCTGATTTGGTTACCAATGACTTTCATTGTATGAACAAAAAATACTGAGATGTTTCTCAAATTATCTTCTTTTATGTTCCATAGTTTATGTTAGGCCGTTGTAGCCTAAATGTTTATGTGTAATAAGTTTGTTGAATCAAATAAAATATTTCTTTCTAAAGCCACAATCTGTAATGTCTACTTGATATTTTCTCATTTAACACAAACATAGCTTTAAATAATCTTTTGTGGGTATCTTCACAGACAAATTTATTTTGTGATAAATTAGATTAATTAATCAACACATCATGTAATTAATTGGATTAAAAATTTGAATGGACTGACAGCCCTAATTAGTATTCAAAAGTTTGAGGTTGGTAAGATTTTATAGCAAGGATACATTAAATTGATCAAAAGTGAGATTTTTGCTAAGTTATTAGTTGCAGGCCAACATTACACAACATGTAAACTGAAGCAGAGCTGATGCTGCATATAATCTTACTCTGATCTGCTCATCGTATTTGATGGACCGGCCGCTTTCCCAATCAAAGCCGAATCGCATGAGGTGGATGACCAGCACGCTGGGCAGAGACTTTATACAGGTCCGCTTCACAGTGGTCCGCTGCAACACAGAATGTGTGAGTACAAAATATGGCTGTATTTCCCTGCAGGTCTTTATGAATGAAAACACCATCAGACTGTACCTTCTCTTTACATTTCTCGCAGTAATAAGCATTGCTGCCATCCAGGACTTCTCCTCTGACAAACTGATCGAGAGAGATCTCCAGGCTCTGACAGGACGTCACCCCCAAGTTCAGAGCCATGAACGTCTCCTCACGCTCATACCTACAAACCCAAAACCAAACTCAAGTTAATGTTATAAAGAGGTCTTCTTAAGAACATGGGTGTGGAATGATATGTGAGTGAATAAACAATGAGCTGATCCTTTAAGGCTTACCTGTGCGGGCAGTCTTTGCATATCTTCTGATCAGAGAAAATGCCCTGGAATGTGTTCTTGAAGATCTGCTCTCGACCGATTTTCTATAAGGATGAAAATTAGGATAATTGAAAACACACTTCAGACTGTGTATGAGCACTTGAGTATGCAAGAGACTTCAGGTGAGCTGTACCTTCAGATGTTCATCAAGCTGATCCACCAGACTGGTGAAGAACTCATAAGCGTCCTGCTGTTCTCGCACGTATAATTCTTTATTCCACATCTTAAATATCTGCATCAAGACCAACCAAGTGATGAAAACAATGAAGCACTTGATTTTCATTATTTGAAATAAAAAAAAAGATTAGCTTAAATAAAAATATCAAAAATCTAATATAAAAAGCCAATATTTCTCATGTGTTTAAATTGTACTAAAATAGTACTAAAGTAACTAAAACTTAATAAAAACTACATAGGCATATATATTAAAAAACACAACAACAGAGTGCATTTTTAATATCAATGACTTTCATTTAAGTATCTAAATTTGATCTTTTTCCTTAGATTCTCTGGAGTATCTAATAAACTACCCTAAAATAAATGTTGTTTTTAAATTAGTTTATTACCTGAAATCAGAAATTTCTCTTTAGTATTTTATACATTTGGCAGCATCTATTCCAAATTCAGATCACTGTGTGCATATCAATAGTTCCAGACATATCATAACAGTGGATCTCACCTTCCAGAAGTTTTCAGGTACGTAGTACTGTAGTTTGCTCTCCATCAGGTGACCAAACAGAGACTGTACCTGACAGAACACACTCTCCTCTGGGTTTTCAATGTCATCTTCAATTGACAAGACAGCCTACAACACACACAAGGTTAAAATTGTAACCGAAACCTATTATAAAGACAAACATAAAAAATGTTACCATAAAAACTGTATTAAATAAAAAATAAATAAATAATTAGGTTAAAATATTAGTATAATAGTCTAATGTCAGTAATATACTACCACATAAACATTTTTTATTATTATCAATGTTGAAAACTGATTACTGCTTAATATTTTTGTGGAAACTATTTTGTTTTTACTATTACAGGATTTTTTGATGAATGCAATGAACAGAATTTATTTAAAACCAACAATACTTTGACACATAAATGTCTTTTCTGTCCTTTTGATCAATTTAACGTGTCCTTGCTGAATATAAGTGTTTAAAAGAAAATCTAAAACTTTTGAATGGCAGTGTACATAAAAATTCTATATATATATATATGTATGTATGTATGTATGTGTATGTATGTAGAGACTTGTCATATGGCTTGCATGTTGTTGCTCTTTTGTTGGTTTTGATTGGTCCTATTGTCCTCTTTTGTAAGTCGCTTTGGATAAAAGCGTCTGCTAAATAACAATGTAAATGTATGTATGTATGTATGTATGTATATATACATATATATATATATATATATATACATATACACACACAGACACACACACACATATATACATACACACACACATATATGTATATTACTATTATTATAATTATTATATATATATATATATATATATATAAATGAGACCTTGTAAAATTTCAGAAACTATAAATGTAGGGAACAATAGGATAAAAAACTAAATAGAATTGCAATGAAAATAACTTCAGTTTCAATATTTTCAACACTGGTCTGCCTTCTGACTATCAGTAAATATTGGATTCATTCACTTCAGTATTGTTGAGTATGATGTTTTTAATCGTGTAGTATGCGTCATCATAGGTAGAAGGAAAAATTTGTGGCGCTAATGTTTTTAGGAAAAAATATACTAAAACTAATCAAAAACTAAACAAAAAATGACATTTTAAAACAAACTAGGTCATACAAGCACACAAAGATCATCCTTTAGCAATACAGCAATTAACACTTCCTCGATCCAGTTCACTCCTATTACTTCTAGGGTAGGGCGTCACCTAGTGGTGAGAGAGTGTGCTAAACTTACTTTAGTGATAAAAGAGCAAAGTTTACCTCCGGCAAACCAGGCTGCATGTAGAGCTGCTGGAACACTGCATTCATATAGCAGGTCGCACCTCCGTTCTTCAGTCCCACAAACCCAGACACAGAGCGACTGTCTACAGGAGGAAGATACTGACAACACACACAATGACACAGGAATGAACGCAAGTATATCTGTTGGAAGTTCTTATAGCAGAATTCATTTCCTCCAAGAGATATAAGGACTGATGAAGGGACTCACGTCGAACTCTTTGGTGAGAGATGGGTCAGACTGGTGGTGCATAGACAGCAGTTCTTTAGTGATGAGCTGCAGGTTAGTAAGAGAGCTGTCGGCCAACATGACCAGCACCTCGTACGCTGCCAGACGACTGCTGACCGTACTGCACCTGAGACAGACATGATTACTAAAGGTAGCTGAAGCAACTTGCGTATCAATGTGTTTAAATGTATGCATTTTCTCTTACTTTGGGTGAAAGTCGTGGATAGATGCTATAGTGCTAGATGAGCTGTCACTGTTCAGGATGATACGAGACGCTCTGAACAGGAAGTCGTCCAACAGCTGCTGGATCAGAGAAGGACCTGCAGCACATTGACAAGAAGATTCGTTTACTTCACATCCGGATCTCCATATGCATATCACGCTGTCATATTTATCTGAAAAGTGGCTGACCGAACTGCTCTTTCTCACTGCCACAGAGGGACAGCAGGGTTTTAATGAGGTGCAGGTGTCCAGCCAGCAGGATGTTGTCGGCTTCGCTGGTCTCTAGCTCGTTGGTCCAAGTGGGCTCGAAATTATCAAGCCAGCTGATCTCGTCCTCCAGCATGGCCGCAGGACTGATCTGAAGCTGCTCCATTTCTGATGCTGAGAACATGAAACATATGAGGCTGAGCTTTTCTAAGGGAATCCAATTTTTAAATTGTACAGGACTAAAGCAAGTGATACTCCTAGTTTTAACTTACATAGAGGGAACAAAACCGAATTGAGCAAATGGCTCAGAGAATTGTTCAGTTGACGTTAATAAAATATTGATAATTTCATATAAATATTGATCATTAAGCTTTTTATTTAATGCGCCATTCATTTTCAATATTTGCAACCCTATTACCATAGTCACGAATATAGATGAAAAATTATGGCACTGGTCTTTTCTAGCAATAAACATAAAAACTCGACGTTTTTTTTTTCTTTTTTACAGAAAATGTAAATAAATGTGTATATATATGCAGTGTTAAAAATGCCTCTTTCCCAACATTTTTTGAATTTGTTGCAGCCGTCAAAAACAAAATTTGTTCATATTTACAAAATACATTTACGTTGGTCAGTGAAAACTTTGGAAATCTTTTCTTTGTACTTTTTTCAATTAAATAAAAGTTAAAGATAATTAACAAAAATCACAGATTCTTGATTTTATTGCATTTTACAAAACGCCCAAACTTCTCTGGAATTGGGGTTGTCCATATAAAATCATACTGTAGGCAGAATGAGTAACAGGGCTGGAAATTTAGCCTTAAACCAAGCAATTGTTCAATAGGGACTATCAAGTCTGGGACTATGTGTTGATTAAGTAGTTGAAGAAGGAAAAAAAACGGAATAGTTGAGAGGATATACACTATATTGCCAAAAGTATTGGGTCGCCCCCTTCTAATGAACAGGTTTGACTACTTTAGTAATTTCCATGAGTATAAATCTTAATGTTTAAGCATGTAATGATATTCTAGGGAATTGTGTGCTTCTAATTTTATAGCAAAAGTTTGGACAGGACCCTTTTCTATTCTAACATGACAATGCCCCTGTGTATAAGGCAAGGTTCAAAAAGAAAATTATTGATTCAGTCAGTGTGGAAGAACTTGACTGGTCTGCATAAAACCAAGTCCTAATCCCAGTTTAACACCTCTGGTGTGACTGTAAATGCAGACCTTGAACCAAAAACTCATCACCAAACTCCAATGATTTGTACATACACTATATAGACAAAAGTATTGGGACACCCCCTTCTTTAGAAAAGAAAAATGCACTTCCAAATCTGTGGCAACAACGATTGGAACATAATTCATGTATTTAAAAATTGTATTTCCATCTCTGTTGCAACAGTTTTGGAAGTGTCTAAAATGACTGTACCCATATGTACAAGTCATTGGTGTTTGGTGATGAGTTTTTGAAGGAGACTCATTGTATTTTCTGCCATGCTGTAGAAGGAATGTTTTAAAGAATGTTATTATTTTTTAACAGGGAAACAACAGGGCTGTAAGTAAACAAAAATGGGACAATTTTTTTTCTCAATTAAATTAGTTAATAATTACAATTAACTTTTACTAAAATTAACTACAATTATTATAATCAAAATTATGGGATAACTGTAAATAATCAGAAAATAAATATTGGGAGACCAAAGCATCTTATTCATGAAAACTGACATTTATAAGATATACTTAATGTGAAAATAAGGAAGAAAACTCACTGGTCAGGTCATCCAGTAGTTGGCAACGCAGGTCAAAATACTCTGCGCATTGTGAAAGCAACCTAAAAACACGATCATCAGTTTAGCTCAGTAGATATTCAGAATTTCACAGCTTTTATAAAGTCTACACAGTGTTTTAATTACTTTGTGGGCCTGTTACATTAAGAATTTCATTTAGGTCTCATTTGCCATTATGCACTTGAGAAAGAGACAAGAAATCATGTGTTTAGTGTGTCGGACCTTTGGTTAACACCCCTCATGATGCTGGTAGGGGACCAGAGAGGAAGTTGGGCTGTCAGAACCACCTTCAGCAGGAAGAGGTTGGGCTTTTGGAGGTCAGGGTACGCAGAGGTGTCCGACTGACTGAGAGTGTACAGCTGATCACACGCCACGCGTCGGATCTGTGAACAGAGGAGCTTAGATGTTTGGACTCAGCAGTCATAGTTAAGAGACAAGTTTAATTTTGTCAGGACTACAGCACAAACACTGACCTCTCCACTAGACGACCCCAGCAGAATATCGATGATGAAATCATTCACAGAAGGCAGACTGTAAAACGAAGCTTGAAAAAGAACAGGAAACAAAGAAATTCCGTAAGTGTTTTGATTTTACACATTTACACTCTATTTCACATCCTAGTGTTTTTTTCTTACATAGCTGTTGGCAGCGTAGCTGAAGGCATGTGACGAGTAAAGAGAGCGCTTCTCGTGCAATAATAGTGTCTTTGATAGACACACACAGCTGTTTGACACATATCCCAGCCTGCAATGTGGTGACCTCTCCCTCACTGCCCGAGCTGCAGTTACTTCCTGCAACACATACGAGCACAAACATTTAGAGAGATGCATAAGTCTGACTAGAAGACAGACTATTGTATCGTTTAGAGTCTCACCTGTGCTGCTGACCCTGCTGCGGACACCCAGAGGAAGAAGTGAGTTGGTCGTCTCTCTGATTGGCTGGCTGCTGCCAACAAGGTCCAATCGGCCTGCAGCGGCAGCCCAGGTGAGCCTCATGAAACATGCCACTGTGGATGTGAAGTCTCCCACCTCCATTGTCTGAAACGACAAACCAGTGAAGTCAGATAGGGTCGGAAATAAATCATTTAATAAAGCATCAGATGCTCTCTCGCACCTGTATAGCGACACGGGCGGCCGGGATGATTTCTTCCACTCTGATGGAGGATCTGTCAGACATGGACACCTGCCTGTAGGAGGACTTCTCTGGAGTTCCACAGACAGAGAGCTGTCGGCCGCTCTGCCGCCCGGCGTTACGGAACGGTCGAGAGGACAGAGTGTCCAGACCTTCCTTGCTCAACTCCTCATCGAGCACACTAGGCATGGCCTGCCCTACTAGCAGGAACCTGCAGGGGGAGACAAAGAACAAGTCCTTTAAAGGGGTCATATAATGCGATTTCAAGTTTTCCTTTCTCTTTGGAGTGTTACAAGCTGTTTGTGCATAGATAAGATCCCTGAAGTTGCAAAGACTAAAGTCTCAAAACCAAAGAGATATTCTTTATAAAAGTTAAGACTCTGCCACGCCCCCCTAAAATGGCTCGTTCAAACACGCCCCCACGTCTACGTCACGATGTGGGGAGATTTTCATAACACCGCCCAAACGTATACGCAATGAAAGAAGGCAGAACTATTATTCTCGCTGTAGTGTTGTTGCTGCCGCCGGCGCCATGTCCTGGAGACGCTGTTTCATTGTGAAAGCGAAACTACTTTGTTTGGGCTTCCAAAAGAGGACACAACTAGAAATCAGTGGTTAAGTTGTATTTACAACACTGTTCCAGAGCAGTACAATGCAAATATTAGAGTGTGTGCAGCGCATTTTACAGAGGACTATTTCCTGAACCTGGCAGGAGAGTAACCTTGCTTGCAGGCTTGCACAAAGGCTGTTTCTATAAAGTGGGGCAATTACAACTTTGCAAGGACAGTCTGACGCTTCTGACTCACAGCCTGTAAGTATGTTTCTGCTACTGACTATTCAAACGCGAGTTTTGAGCAGTGTAGAGTAGTGCTTGTTTTTTGTCGTTTCTCCGATCACAAATGCAGACATGGTAATGTTTACACGTAAAAAAAGGAAATATAAGTCATTATAATCAGTAATTATGTCCCCACTGGATGCAACAAATGCCTCGTTTGTAATGGGTTTTATGTTGTTTTTGTGTCGTTGTGCCGGGACACGGCATCACAATACGGTGAGGGGCGTAGCATTTCCGTCTCACGCTTGAGGTATTCGGCCGATCACAACGCACTGGATAGCTGGCCAATCAGAGCGCGCCTCGCTTCTCAGAACGATGAGCTTTGTAAAAATCAACGTGTTTCAGAAAGGCGGAACATAGATGAGCAACAATAATGTACAGTATGTGGAAAATGTGTTTTTTGAACCTTAAACCGCATAAACACATTGCATTACACCAAATACACAAAATAATGTTCTTTTTAGCAACATCATATGACCCCTTTAACAAATGCTAAAGCCAAAAGTATCCACCTTATTTTGCAAAGCAGAAGTAAGATGTTTTCTGTGAATGTGCGAGATTTTTGATTCATTAGGTGCTACTGGGTACATAACTAGAAGAATAAAAAAAGTGCAGTAAATGGTACAACTATTTGCGCTACAAACCAATGTGCTAATACAGAGCCCCTAAAGAGACTTTTACAAAAATTAAAAATATACAGACTTTTGCATGCACACCAGAAACTTTTGCGTCATATGTGTGTGTAAAATTGCAGAGACGCACAAAGGAAATAGGTTATAGTTCATATAAACCAGACATTGTACGCATTGTATGTGTACACATGTACAAAGTTTCTCGTGAGCACGCAAAAGTTTCTCGTGCACACGTCAGTGTATTTTATATTTTTAAAAAGGTCTCTTTTTAAAAGGTCTGGAGCTTCTAAAGGCCGCTGCAGTGATGTGATGACTTTACCAATCAGCGATTGGCTCTTTCACTTAAAAGGCGAGACTATTCCGCCATATTGCGCGTTGCAGTTTCTCCCATTCATAAGTATAGGAATGAACCGTTTTTGTATTTCTATAGACTTTGTCGTACCTACACTCTGCTGTCAACAAATATCTTTCTCCCCTGACAGCCATTCAAATTAAGCCATGTATTCTCAACGAGGTACATTTGTTTAAAAAAAATTACACCTGTTATTTTTGGGTCAAAAATGTCCCGTATAAACTTTAATGTAAAGATGTATATGCTTATCTAGAAGTTTTAGGCTGATGATACACGGGGCAACTTTTTGAGCAATTTTGCCGGGCAACTTTTTTTGAGCAGCATTGCTTGGGCACTTTGCCATTGAGAATGGGTAACAAATTTCTATCTGGACATTTTAGATCGGCCATGCCGATTTTAGACCTGGCTGCCCGTTGATGGCAACATTGCTCAAAAAGTTGCCCCATGTATCATCAGATGTAGGCTTACATAGAAGTATTTTACCTGGCTATATCACCACCTATATGTCAGTAGAGGTACTGCACTTGAGCAGTAGAAACATTATTTATGATTTTCTTAAGAACCTTGGAAATGTGGCAAAGAGTCTATGGGATGTTACTAAAGACACACTGTTTTTAATTTTTCATCCGGGTCAATAAAAGACCCAAACAGAATGACAAATGTCTTTAAAGCAATATTATTATGCGAGTGCTGAATCCAGAGAGAAAGAGTGAACAAAATATAGAAACAGGGAAAGAGAAGACAGCCAGACTGATAAATGAGACTGCACCTGGCCAGCTGCAGGCAGATGGAATAGACTCCTTGTCTGGTCTCGTAGTCCACCTCAGAGGGGATGGAGTCTCTCTGCATGACGTTAACCACCAGACTGAGACAGAGAGAGACAGAGAATGCACCGCTGAGATAATTAATGATTAAAATACACAGCCACATTACGACTGCAGAATTATCAACATGAGGAGCAGTGTAAAAGTCGGTAGAAAGCAGACGGCTACCTGAGACCTCCTGCTTTGAGGAAGTTCTCACAGAAAGATTTGACACTGGTCTTTGCCATTTCATCATCAGATGTGGGCATCAGCTTGGAGCTCAACACCTGTAAGGAGGACAGGGGTCAGTGTGTGCATATAGAAAAAGCCTAAAAATGAATGTTCTCTCAACAAACGGTTTTATTATAAAATTCATTTTTACTACTTGAATTCATATACTTAGTTTTTTATTTCTTAGTAATAAACAAAAAAATAAACAGACAACATTTATTTGGTAAAAACTACATATATTATATACACTACCATTCAAAAATATTTAGTTTTTAACATATCTTAAAATGTCATTTTTTCCTGTGATGGCAAAGCTGAATTTTCAGCATCATTACTCCAGTATTTAGTGTTACATTATCCTTCAGAAATTATTCTAATATACTGATATGATGCTCAAGAAACATTATTCATGTCGTGCTACTTAATATTTTTGAGGAACCAGGGATGTATATGCCAAAATAGGTAACAGAGTTGAGAATTAAGCCTAAATTAAGCTGTCAACCAATAGGGTCTAGGAACAAATGTTGGTTTGTTATTTTTGATAAACTTAAAAATATTTGTTTGATATCTGTTTCCCATAGTAACTTTGGCAACACAGTTGAATCAAAATAAGAAATGCTTCATGTACCTCCAGGTTATAGAGCACTCTGAACGTAGACATGCCAGGGGCAGATGAACGAAATAGAGACTCCAGGATGGACGCTGCACTCTGCTGGTGCTGCTGTTTACTGGACAGAGATGGAGACTTTGAGGCCTGAGAACCAGACCCCAGTGTAAACAGAGTTTTCTGATGGAAGAGAGAGAGTGAGAGAGAGTTATCTGCTAGAGGACACTGTCCTCTGTGTGCACCCTACCAAAAACAAAAACACTGTCACATGACTGTTACCTTGCTCAAAATGCTGAGTCATTCAGCCCGTGTTCAACTCGGACTCTGTTTCACCTAAACTACCAGTCACACCTACTTATTCTTTACTATTACAGTTTTCCAAATAGTATACTCATCAAAACTATTACATAATTCAATTCATGTTATGTATTGACCATAAATGTTAAACAGATCAAAAGTACTATTTTTTTTTTTTTTTAGAAGAAATTAATACCTTTAATAAGCAAGGGTGCATTAAACTGATCAAACGTGAGAGTAAAGACATTTATCATCTTACAAAAAATATTTATTTCAAATAAATGCTGAACAGTACTTTAACATTTTTTAATACAAAACATTTAAGGCTACTTCTTTAGATCAAAAGGTTTTTAAAATCATCAGAAACATAAATTTCACTAGCTAGAAAAAAGTCTTGCTATCTAATCTTGAACTGACACATTTATGCACTTTTCTCCAAATTAAAGAGTGGCTTTCAGGTACCTGGTGACTCCAGACGCTGGACTCTTTTGGCACAAAGTTATCAAGAGCGTCCTGCACCTCTGGGTCAGTCGGGATAAGCAGCAACAACTTCCTGACACGCAAAGTTATTCTGAACAGGAACAAGGCGGCCACGCAGTTATTACAAGTCAAATGAAATCACAAAATACACACGACATATGCCCGCAAAGTGAAAGGAAAAATAAACCATTAAATGAATAAAGAAAAAACAGGTTTACTAAACCATACAGGTGAGTAAACAATGGGGTGAAATATCCTTATAAGTAATTGCATAACTCGCATGGGTTGTGGGTCGTTTACCTGGGTTCCTCCAAATTGGCGAGCTGATAAAGCATCTCAAAGACGTTACACACCAACGCCATGACCACACCAGGAAGAGATTTCTCCTGAAATCACACACATGAGGATTATAAAGTAGGTTGATGAGGTTAATAACTTAGATTTGAGATAAACTACTGTTTAGATCAGGTCTTTTTTTTATGAAAAGTTACTCTTTTGTAACATAAAAAATGCTGTTCTTTTGAACTTTCTATTCATCAAAGAATCAAAAAAAAATATGTTAAGCAGCACAGCTGTTTTCAAAGTGTTTCTTGAGCACCAAATTAGCATATTAGAATGATTTCTGAAGGATCATATTATAATTTTATTTTATAATTATTATTTTTAATAGTACTGTTTTTCATGTATTTATAATCAAATAAATGCAGCTTTAGTGAGAATAAGAGATCCTTTCAAAAACAAACAAAAAAAAACTTACAGACCCTAAACTTTTGAATGGCAGTGTGTGTAGTCTGTATACAAGTGTGCAATTGCACAATTAGTGTATACTTGATCCAATAAGCATTAGTAAATTGTGTTATTTGTCAGTACAGTGAGTGAATGTACCTGCTCCAAAGCATATGCTGAGTTAAAGACCCCGCTGCTGCTGGAGCTGGCCGAGGCGGAGCTGTCCGCTGAACTGCCTGATGGAGTGCCTGTTCCTGAGCTCTTCACCGTCAGACTCTGCTCATCAGAGAAACCCAGCTGATTCAACAGCTTCTGGTCACGATTCATCGTCAGCTGGAATTTATTAAAAAAACTGTTAGCACGAATCCATAACACATACAAATAAAGGTTAATATGAAGAGCTTGTTTAATACGAACTTTTATAAAAATGCTTAAACTATTATTTATTCATTTATTTTTTAAAAAACTAAACATTTTTATAAGTTTTGAAGTTCAGACACCTGTAGGCAGTTATTTCAAATTGCCAAATTATTGGCCATTTTAGTAACAAATCTTTTAACTAAAACTTAAACCAAATCTAAAACATTTTTTGTTATTGGAAATGAAGATGAAATAAAATATAAATATTAGATGAAAAACAAATTAAACTAAAACGAGAAATGTTGCTCTGGCAACAAAATGAAGTATAAACTGATATAAAAAAATAAATGAAAACAATTTAGAAATATATTTAAAAAAAACAAAACCTAATAAAATTACAAAGATAATTCAGATTAATAAAAACTATAATAGTATATAAAAATGCTAAAATAACACTAGTAACAATAATCAACACAAATAAACTGTTTATTTGTGAAAACTAGACACTGTCGTTATCAATAAATAAAATCAAAGCTTAAACTATTAAAAGGATTTTTGTTTGATGAACAAAACCTGAAATAAAATTAAATATAAATATTAGATGATAATTAAATGAAAATGAGATATTTTACCTTAGCAACTAACTGAAACAAGTTTAACTAACTGTAATAAAACTACAATTGAAATAAAAAACAAATTATTGGAACTATTTGGAAATATAAAAAAAAAACAATAAAAATTACAAAAGCATATGACAGAATTGCTAAAAATTAAACTAAAATCAAAATGAAAACTTAAAAATAAAAGCTTATTCAAAATATTAATAAAAACTAAAATAGTACATAAATAACACCGGTAACAATTAGCAACACAAATAAATAATGTTTACTGTTAACTATAACTAGAAATTGGTCTGAAAACAAATCGAGGGTTGAGAACCAGAAGGGTGTAAGTGACATTTTTGGTGAAATGGAGACATATACATCAATTGAAAGTTCTTAATGAGCTCTTTCTACTGGCAAAAGTACTGTCATCCATGAGTGTACAAACTTGTATTATAAACAATTGAAATCAGTACACAAAGTCAGATCAAACTATGGTAAAATTTTTGTTTTGGCTCTCCTGTAAAGTTGGTGAAATGTCACTTACGCCCTTCTGGTTCTCAACCCTCGAAATGCGGTCATTATAGCTGGCACATTCTCACACAGTGCTGTAGGAGTGTTTGGCACCTGTGCACTGCGACCCATCACAGTTAGTGTTTGACTCACCATGCTGTCATTGGCAAATATCTGCACATTGTCCACCGGACAGCTGAGCTGCTCGGCTATCTTCCATCTGATGCTGCCTATGGTCTCGTTGCTGTGGGCCTGCACACATTCATGTCAACACAAACACATAAGGGCCGTTTCGATCCATCCATTCAAATCAGGCACAGCAAATTCCAGTCAGTTGAGTCACGGTCACCCAACAGACTGTTGTTTATTAATATCACATTTGATTTCTCACGCCGAACCTCCACCTGCCATTTATCAATGTTCCTCTATTCTCCAAATAGGCAGAATATTTATCAAGTCTTCCATTTATATCAACCCTGTTTACAGTCTGTCATAAGTGTGTGCATTTGAGTCATGAGCGCCAGAACTGCAAGAAGTGTGTGTGATGTTACCTCCAAGGTGAATGTGTCTTTGGTAGATTCGTAAGTGATGTGAAGTGTAACAG
The DNA here is from genome assembly GCA_021397915.2 of Tor tambroides. Lineage (NCBI taxonomy): Eukaryota > Metazoa > Chordata > Actinopteri > Cypriniformes > Cyprinidae > Tor > Tor tambroides. Next base: position 69,194 of record JAFVLL020044079.1, on the reverse strand, counting down.
GATGGCCGTGGAAAGACGCTCCATGAGGTAGAATAGTTCGAGGAACAGAATACAGGTCCTGAAACAGATCCAGCGGGACAACAGTCAGTACCATGTGACCTGGAAACTCATTTTCCATTTCAAAAGAGTGTGAAGATATAATCATTTCAATTCCGGCTGTCATAAAATTGTTTATGAAATCAGCTCTACAGATTCAGAGATTTTTAGATATTATAACATTTATCGTAAAAGACACTAATATTATTCAATAACAGGACATCAGTAACAGGAATAAAATCTAATGTATATGTTTTTATAATACATATAATATATTAGAATTATTACCTATACTAAGAATTATTACTAAAACATTAGTAGTTTATTTAGAATTATTACTAAAATATATTAGCATAAATGAAACATCTGAAAAAAAAAATATATATATTAATTATATTAACATTTTTCCTGCTTACTCACAATTATCGAACCACTTTCTTGATGTAAATGTAACATTAGATGAGCTCCTGCATATTTTACAGCAACAAATCTGCCATTTCTAATCCTTTCTCCATGAATAAGCATTTCAATGAATTGGCAAATGAATTCCAGCAATAAGCTACTGAGCTTCATATTACATGATTTACTCAAATTCATAGATTAGACAAAAGTGCTACAGGCCAAAAGCACTTCCTGCGCCAAATGTCTGTCAATAACCGACCAATTAGTGTCTGTTAGACTGAACGGGTGTCAAAATGTCTGCCTCTCTCTCTGAATACGCGCAGGAATCAACACCGTGTCAGATGCCTTTCGCTGTGTTCTGGTACGATTATTCCTGAATGCACTAAATGGCGCGACAGACTCTATGCCAGATTTCAGCACGGAACTGAACAGCTGGAGAAATGAGACGACTGTGAATGCTGCAGTCAACCAATGATCAGACTTCATCACTCCACAGCTGTGAGTCTGACAACTATCTAACACATTAAGTGAATTAATCAGCAAAGTCTGTCGTCCAATGATGTTGCTACATTTGACTTTTACAGCTTGCTGGTTTCTTCGCTGAGACTGACTGATGCTTTCAAACAGAGATCAACTGTAAGTCAATTAAGATGAATATTAATGCAATAGTCATAAGAGGCTGAACACAAGATGAACTTGAGCAAATCAAGTTTTGCGCTCAGATATGCGAAGCAGTGTGTAACCCAGTCTATGTGCGTGTACTGGTTTGGGTGGTTTATGGGGACACAGATTTGTATAATGACATGGGTATGACAGAGGTATTACATTGTGAAGGTGGATTATGTCTGCATATGTCCCCATAATTCAAAAGGCTTACAAAACATACTAAATTGTGTTGTTTTTTTTGAAAATCTAAAACTGCACAAATTTTTCTGTGAGGGGTAGGTTTAGGTGTAGGGTTGGTGTACGGCGATAGCAAATACAGTTTGTACAGCATAAAAACAATTATGTGTGTGTGTGTGTATTGGCTCTCACCTCTATTGTGATGACATAACGCTCTGCCAATAACAGAAGTCTCTCAATGATCACTAGTTTACTGGACCTGAGGACAGAGATGGTTATGAACTTCAAAACATTTTCATGTAATACATAACAATCTTGATATTAAATGACACCAGTCTTGATATTAATGACATCAAACTCTTTCTGAACAACCTTCAGATCAATTAAGACTTTGTTGCATAACACCAGGTCCAATGCAACTAAATGACAAAGTATTAAACGTGGGATAAATGTGAGTTGTTCAAGATGAAACAAAAACAAATAAAAAAACAACAACAAAACAAACAAAACAAAAAAAAGAATAGAACACAAAAAACAAATCAATAACAAAAAAAACAAAAACAAACAGAATAGAACAAAAAGCAAAAATCAATACAAAAAAACAAACAAACAAATAGAACACAAAAACAAACAAACAAAAAATCATTAAAAACAAAAAACAGCGAAACAAAACAAAACAATTAATGTACATAGTTCTTTCTGTTTTAGCTTTGGAAAGGTTTAAGTTTAATAAAAGTAATGTAAAATTGCTTTACTTAAGACAACAAAAATTCAGCCAGCTGATCTGAAATCTGATCAACTCGCCTCAAATCTAGTTCTCATACCTGGATGGAGATTGCACTGATGTGGCGACCGTTGGCATAGCAGTGGCTGTCAGCATCTTGGTTGCCCGGGTAACAGCATGTGTGAGGGTCGGGCCGCCCAGCGCAGAGCTAGCAGCCTGTGTGTGATGTAAGAATGAATTTTATCACAATAATCATCACAAGGGGGGGGGGGGGGGGTGTCATTTCACACTGTAACACTCACCTCCAATCTCTTATAGCAGTCAGCAATGAATTTCTTATGAAGAGATACTGAGTCCTGCAAAAAATACACAAAAAAACAAAGAAAATGTTAATTAACAGCAAAATTATGGAATAGCAAGACTCAGAAAATGAGTCTGACTGTTTACCTTCTTCATTTTGGGGTTGAGGTTAATGTAGCTGTAAGTAATGATGAGCTGTATGGCTTCATTAGCAATGTCCTCATCTGGAGATTCCATAGCGATCCTCCAGATGAAGTCCATCCCAGCCAGATCCAATCGCTCCACACACTGAGAGAGGCAATCATATGTTTTCACCTGTCAATATGGGATTTTCCCACCAATTTCACTGAGAACAAACAGGAATTTCATACCAGTTGTGTACCCTGCCGTTTGAGACGGTGGTCGCTGAGGTTCACATTCTCAAAGAAGGTCTTGAAGAGGTTAAACCCTGTAAAACATTGATGAAAGACCACAGAAAACTCACACACTCAGTACCCCTTTATGCAACTTCACACTATAGTGCTAACAAGGCCATTTTTTTTTCTGTGGTAAATTTAGCACAGTAAGCGCAGTGGTTTCCTGCAGATGTACAAGAGACGTGCAATACCTCAAGGTGCTATAATGTGGAAATACTGTGGTTTTAAGTTGAAGAAGTGAGTGAACTCTGTGGTTAAACTTTTACCGTTCATAGTGATCTCATAAGGCTCCAGCTTGAGGATCTTCTCTTTAAAGAGCTGCTGTTGAACGTCACTCTCTAGATCATGCTGTCCCTTAGTGAACCATTCGAAACACATCTACAGCAGAGTTGAACACCATCAAAACTACATACTTTGTCACAATAATAAAAATTCAGCAGTTTTTGAGCATTTGCAACACCAATTTTTACACCACAAAACTGAAAAGTCAAACACACTACATTTAAGAAGTTGGTAAAAAAATAACAAAAAACACAATGGCATTTAGCCTTCAATCCAAAGCATGTGTGGCTTATGCCACTTTTGTTTTTAAGGACAATTATTAAACGGCATGATTAAAATTGTTTGAAACAAACAAAAAAAAATAAAACAAATAACAAACAAAAAAGACAAACCAATAAACAATACAAAAACAATTGAAGAAAAGCAAAAAAATAAAAATCAAACCAAACAAAAACACAAAACAAAACAAACAAAACACAAACAAAAAAACAAAAAACAAATACAAAATCAAAACCACACCTCTCGATCCAGCTCACACACATCCATGCTGGACACCAAGCATTCCCAGATCTCTTTGGCTCTATTCCAGACCAGGTACAAACTGGCCTCTTGCAGGAAGAATGCAAGGAACTTCAAGTGACCCTCCAAATACTGGAAAAATGTGAAAAAACAACAACATTAGATAAAACAACTACTTCTCTTTTTTCATTCTTACCAAATGTGAGGCATAACATGAGTCACTTTGGTAGTCTACAAATATATTTTTGTACTGTTTCTGGGTCAAACAGCAATATATGATTCATCTTTAAACCAGAGGAAATGACTAGACTAGATCTTACTTATCTAGAAACTAGAAGTTGACTGCCTTTTTGGGTTTGTAGATGACTAAAAGAATGCTTATTTTATTTGCTACATATTTGTGAACTTATAGGGGGAACTGCTATAAGTAATACCATAATGTATTGTTATTATTATTCTTTTCCAAATATGTACCAAAAATGTCAAGGTTCACAGTACTGTTTTTTTAATAATAATCAAATACTTAGATTTGCAGTTTTACATTATTTGAAATGAAGCTTCTTTCACACCTTAGTAATTGTTATCGGCAAACTCTATTTTTGACTGAGCTGTAATATAAACAATGATTAAATTCTTTGTATTACAAAGAGATAATGGACTTGTGGCAGCGCACCTCCTGATAGGAGTACCGCCCATCAACTAGCGTGGACCCAGAAAGACCATTGGATCCAGCGACGGACACGGCCAAGCGATGACATGACACCAGAGAGCCAGTGATCAGCTTCACTATCTCAAAGTTCTTCTTCAGGTCCTGGATTATACTCTGATAGAGGACACAACATGAAGTACAGTATAATCCAAAGCCATTTAAAGCATGAAAAATGATGCTCTTAGTTTATGTAGCACCAATTGCATGAAAAAAATAAACAGACCAGATGGTTCGTCTGAACACTGTCTACACATACCTTGTCCTGTTTCTGGTAGGTCTGTTTGATAAAAGACCGTGTAATCTCGTGAAGCTGCCGCAAGGCTGGAACCACCCACACCGTCTGAGGGTTAGTCTGCTGAGACGACTACAAGACAAGCACAAACACAAAGATATAAACACACAGTGACATCAACCATAACACACATGGTGGATTCATGGAATACGGTAATCTCCATCTGGGTCAATGACGTATAAATATGTCCACAACTTTCATATGGTTTATTAACGTTTATACCATTTTCAAGAAAAAGTCATGTGGTACAACCAAAGTAACAAAATAATAAACAAAGTTAAAAACAACAAAAAAAGTTCCAAAATTAAAACATTTACTAAAATATAAATGTAAGTTTTTGAGGGGTCGCACCACGTGACATTTTACAACCTGAACTAACCTTGTCTTGTCATAAAATGGTCAAATTATCATATACACTGAACAAAATTATAAACGCAACACTTTTGTTTTGGCCCCATTTTTCATGAGCTGAACTCAAAGATCTAAGACTTTTTCTATGTACACAAAAGGCCTATTTCTCTCAAACATTGTTCACAAATCTGTCTAAATCTGTGTTAGTGAGCACTTCTCCTTTGCCGAGATAATCCATCCACCTTACAGGTGTGGCATATCAAGATGCTGATTAGATAGCATAATTATTGCACAGGTGTGCCTTAGGCTGGCCACAATAAAAGGCCACTCTAAAATGTGCAGTTTTATCACACAGCACAATGCCACAGATGTCGCAAGTTTTGAGGGAGCGTGCAATTGGCACGCTGACTGCAGGAATGTCCACCAGAGCTGTTGCCCGTGAATTGAATGTTCATTTCTCTACCATAAGCCGTCTCCAAAGGCATTTCAGAGAATTTGGCAGTACATTCAACCGGTCTCACAACCGCAGACCATGTGTAACCACACCAGCCCAGGACCTCCACATCCAGCATCTTCAACTTCAAGATCGTCTGAGACCAGCCACCCGGACAGCTGCTGCAACAATCGGTTTGCATAAGCAAAGAATTTCTGCACAAACTGTCAGAAACTGTCTCAGGGAAGCTCATATGCATGCTCGTCATCCTCATCGGGGTCTCGACCTGACTGCAGTTCGTCGTCGTAACCGACTTGAGTGGGCAAATGCTCACATTCGATGGTGTCTGGCACTTTGGAGAGGTGGATGAATCCCGGTTTTCACTGTACAGGGCAGATAACAGACAGCAAGTATGGCGTCGTGTGGGTGAGCGGTTGCTGATGTCAACGTTGTGGATCGAGTGGCCCATGGTGGCGGTGGGGTTATGGTATGGGCAGGCATATGTTATGGACAATGAACACAGATGCATTTTATCAATGGCATTTTGAATGCACAGAGATACCGTGATGAGATCCTGAGGCCTATTGTTGTGCCATTCATCCACGACAATTACCTCATGTTGCAGCATGATAATGCACGGCCCCATGTTGCAAGGATCTGTACACAATTCCTGGAAGCTGAAAATATTCCAGTTCTTGCATGGCCAGCATACTCACCCGACATGTCACCCATTGAGCATGTTTGGGATGCTCTGGATCAGCGTATACGACAGCGTGTTCCAGTTCCTGCCAATATCCAGCAACTTCGCACAGCCATTGAAGAGGAGTGGACCAACATTCCACAGGCCACAATCAACAACCTGATCAACTCTATGTGAAGGAGATGTGTTGCACTGCGTGAGGCAAATGGTGGTCACACCAGATACTGACTGGTTTTCGGACATTTTAGAGTGGCCTTTTATTGTGGACAGCCTAAGGCACACCTGTGCAATAATCATGCTGTCTAATCAGCATCTTGATATGCCACACCTGTGAGGTGGATGGATTATCTCAGCAAAGGAGAAGTGCTCACTAACACAGATTTAGACAGATTTGTGAACAATATTTGAGAGAAATAGGCCTTTTGTGTACATAGAAAAAGTCTTAGATCTTTGAGTTCAGCTCATGAAAAATGGGGGCAAAAACAAAAGTGTTGAGTTTATAATTTTGTTCAGTGTATTTTGAGAGACTTCTTGACCTTGAGTCATGAGGGTCTGGGGTCCACTCTATGATATCATTTTGTTTTGAAACATTGTTTTTTTTTCTCTGTATGTTGGTTGCACCATATGACTGTCTTCTTTTAATAAAGGCTTTTTCTTAATTTTGGCATCAGGACAGTTGTATCTCCTTGACATTTTTGACTTTATATGCCCCCCCAAAAAATATCACAATGAATTTGAATTCAGAAAGAAGCATATTATTGTTGTTATACGTGCAAACCACATTATTTATTTTTGAACGAACATGAAGAAGAAATTAGCATCACGTCATTGACCCATCGAACAACCCAGGCATTGGGCATTGAGTCTCTGATTTCCAAAAGTTTCAAATAGTCCAAAAAAAGACTGAAGCCAATAGTCAAAAGGTCATTAGTTTTTCCAATAGATATTTGGATGTGAAGACCAAACTCTCAGAAGTGCCCTTTGTAAATCACACATATCTTTACAGTCTGTCCCAGTGAATCAAATGGCAATCATCAGTTTGCAAATCAAATTCTGCTCATGTGAGATTCAGGCTGAGTTATGATTGGTCAGTGTTATAAACTAAAGGGGTGGGTCTTCTCTTACTTTAGGCAGTGAGCTCGGTTTCTTCTTGCCCCAGGTGCCAGTAAGAAAAGAGACCTGTGTCTCGCTGGGAGACTTTGAATCCTCCTGTATTTGCATCTAAAGACATAAACTTTCAGTATTCATTGAGCGCCACTAAGAGTTTATGCGGCAGACGCTGCACCGAAATCACATTAGAGGCTGAAGCGCAAAGATGCCTGTGTGAATGTATGTGTGTGTGAGAGATGAGGCAAGCTGAAACTAGACTGCCAAAAATATACATCTAGCGCCAGAGACAGAACAACACCTTTATACTCCCAGATCAGCTCTTAAAATAGCCCGCTGCACAGATTCTAGCCTGAAAAAGAAGCCAGGAAGCTCGGAAATGTGTGTCATTGCGTTGCTGTGCGAGTATGTGTGTATATTTTGTGTTTATGGTCCATAATCTTCTGAATATGGATCTTCAGGAAGGAGCATAAAGCAGATGGAGTAGTACAGGAGATGTGTGCAAGAGTGAGGGACCCTCACTCCAATTCAGACCACCAGAAGCAAGCCAGACAGTGACTTTCCATAATGACAAAACAACAAATAATAGTAACGTCATAAAAAATGAATCATATTCATGTTGGTCATTTATCTAAATCCGTTCATACACTACAGGTGAAGTGAGCAATAGTCTTTGGAGTTAGTGGTTTATGGGAATTGTGACATCAGCTCACCTTCTTGATGTCCTCGATGCATTTGATGATGTAGTTCCTCTTGACGGTTTCTTTGACGGCGTATGCGTCGCTGAGGATGGTGAGGTGTTCTTCCAGGGCCTGCTGCACTAGAGTGGTAGGAAGGGTGGGGAGATGCGCCAACTCCCACAACACCTCCAACACCTGAAACACAAGCCACAAAAAACACAGATACTGTGATTTTACATCAAAATAATTTACAAGTATAGTGTCAAATTTTTTTTGTCACGCTCCAAATCTCTCTCTCTCTTATTTTAGATTTATAGTTCACAATGGCTGCATTTATTTGATTAAAAATACAGTAAAACAGTAATATTGTGTAATATTATTACAATTTAAAATAGCTGTATATATTTTATGTAATTTATTCCTGAGATGGCAAAGTTGAATTTTCAGCAGTCATCGCTCCAGTCTACAGTGTCACATGATCCTTCAGAAATCATTCTAATTTGCTGATTTGCTGCTCAAGAGACATTTCTTATGACTATTAATGTTGAAAACAATTGTGCTGGTTAATATTTTTGTAGAAACTGATATGTTTTTGTTCAGGATCGAAAATGCAAAAATAGCATTTCAAATATAATTTATTCTAACAAGTGTAAAAGTCTTAATTGTCACTTTTGACCAAGTTAATGCATTGTTACCGGACAAAAGTATTTAATTCTTTAAAATAAATTCGTATTGAACCAAATCTTTTTTAAAAGTATTGTAGGTGGTAGCATATAAAATGGTAAGTATCACATTAAAATCTGCTGTCAAATATAGAAAATAACTTGAATTAAAGCTGCAAGCAGCGTTTGCAATATGCATTTAAAGCAGTAAATATAGGAGGAATATGTGGCCCTGGACCACAAAACCAGTCATAAGGGTCAATTTTTCAAATCGGGCTGTAATAAAGATGAATAAAATAAACCTGAATAAATAAACCAGACCACCTTCAAGTGGCATATAAAAGTAAAGGAATATATTAAGATTATTATGTATTATATATTATACAATGATATAATTAATCACTGTTCTAATATTATCTAATATAATAATGAGGTGGTTTGGGTTTCAAAAAACAGCGTGAATCGAATATGTAAATATTATATGAAGTATTTTAATATTCTAAATATTATGTTTATGCATTTATAACCTGAGCAGTGTTTGTTTAAAGATTCATATACATTTTATGTTTATATTCCTCATGCATTTTAAATTAACAGTATATTATGTCACGTCACTTTCACTTCATTTTATGATTTAATGCAAATTAATCTTTAAATAAATAAATAAATCTTAAAGATCTCTTAAGGTTAAATAGTTAATTGCAATCATTTGTCCCCACATTATTCAAAAACCAATATTTGACAATCATCCAATTATTTCAGAAACAAAAAAATCATTACAGTGCAAACTTTCACCAGCTTCAGCTTATTAGCAGCTAGGCCGGTTCAAAGCCCAAATTTCAGTTCAGTTTTAGTTGAGAGACAGAAATACACATACAGTTTCATATATACATATGAACGAAACATACCTTTCCTGTGGTTGCCTCAGAGCGAGCCTCCCTGCCAATCCGTCCAATCAGACTCAGAAGCTTCTGTCTCACGCGATCACTCTCCACCTCCCAGCTCTGAAAACACACAAGGCACAGTCAGAAACAGCTCATAAAGATGAAAGAGTCCCAAGGATGATAGACAAGACCTTCTGTATGAGGACAAAGAGGTGGCTGAGCTGGTCAAAGTTGAACTTGACGGCAGCAGCGGCGATGATGGTGTGGATGTTCTCGATCACAGTGGAGGACTGACCAGCCTGCACATAAAATATGATGCATGTCAACATGTTACACAACTATTTAAACTGATTTAAATGGAATTTCATTACACACACACACATATTATATACACTATATTGCCAAAAGTATTGGGTCGCCCCCTTCTAATGAACAGGTTTGACTACTTTAGTAATTTCCATGAGTATAAATCTTAATGTTTAAGCATATAATGATATTCTAGGGAACTGTGTGCTTCTAATTTTATAGCAACAGTTTGGACAGGACCCTTTTCTATTCTATTCTATTCTATTCTATTCTATTCTGACAATGCCTCTGTGTATAAGGCAAGGTTCAAAAAGGAAATTATTGATTCAGTCAGTGTGGAAGAACTTGACTTGTCTGCATAAAACCAAGTCCTAATCCCAGTTGAACACCTCTGGTGTGACTGTAAATGCAGAGCTTGAGCCAAAAACTCATCAACAAACTCCAATGACTTGTACATATGGGTACAGTCATTTTAGACACTTCCAAAACTGTTGCAAAAGAGATGGAAATACAATTTTTAAATACATGAATGATGTTCCCATGCTGTTGTTGCCACAGATTTGGAAGTGCATTTTTCTGTTCTAAAGAAGGAGGTGTCCCAATATTTTTGTCTATATAGTGTATGTACAAGTCATTTGTTGGCAAGTCATTTGAGTTTTTGGCTCAAGGCCTGCATTTACAGTCATACCAGAGGTGTTAAACTGGGATTAGGACTTGGTTTTATGCAGACCATTCAAGTTCTTCCACACTGACTGAATCAGTAATTTTCTTTTTGAACCTTGCCTTATACACCGAGGCATTGGCATGTTAGAATAGAAAAGGGTCCTGTCTAAACTGTTGCTATAATATTAGAAGCACACAATTTCCTAAAATATCATTATATGCTTTAACATTAAGATTTATACTCATGGAAATTAATAAAGTAGTCAAACCTGTTCATTAGAAGGGGGCGACCCAATACTTTTGGCAATATAGTGTATATATATATGTATATACATTATATATATATATATATATATATATATATATATATATATATATATATATATATATATTAGTGCTGTCAAATCACATCCAAAATAAAAGTTTGTTTACATAATATATGTGTGTGTTCTGTGTATATTTATTATGCATATATAAATACACAGACATACAGTATATATTTTGAAAATATTTCCATGTACATATTTATATTCATATAATTGATAATATATATAAATCTTTTAAATTTATAATCTTAACATATTTTTCTTAAATATATACATGTATGTGTGTGCATTTATATATACATAATACATAAACACACACATATATTATGTAAACAACAACTTTTATTTTGGATGCGATTAATCATGATTAATCGTTTGACAGCACTAATATATATATATATATATATATATATATATATATATACATACATACATATACACACACACACACACATATATATACATATATATATATATATAATTTATGTTGCAGCCTGATACTGCAATTGTTTAAATTCATTTTTTTTCTCATTAATCTATACTCCGTACCTCATAATGACAAAATGAAAACAGGAATTTAGAAATGTCTGTAAATTTATTAAAAAGAAAAAAACTGACATTTCAAATTTACCTAAGTATTCAGACCTTTTGCAACAACACTTGAAATTTAGCTCAGGTGCCTCCCATTTCTCTTGATCACTGCTGAGATGTTTCTATACCTTGTTTGGAGTCCATCTGTGGTAAAATAAATTCATTTGACATGATTTGGAAAGGCACACACCTCTTTATAAAAGGCCTCACAGCTGACAATGCATATCAGAGTGAAAACCAAGCCATTAGGTCAAAGGAACTGCCTGCAGAGCTCAGAGACAGGATTGTATCGAGGCACAGATCTGGGGGAGGCTACAAAAAATTTCTGCTTCACTGAATGTTCCCAAGAGCAAAGTGGCTTCCATAATTCTCAAATGGAAGAAGTTTGGCACAACCAGGACTCTTCCAAGAGCTGGTCGCCCAGCCAAACTGAGCAATTGATGGAGAAGGACCTTGTCTAGACTGGTGACCAAGAACCTGAAGGTCACTCTAGTTGAGCTCCATGATCATATATGCAGATGTGAGAAACCTACAGAAGGACAACATCACTGCAACACTCCACCAATCTGTGCTTTATGGCAGTGTGGCCAGACTCAATCCTCTCCTCAGTGAAGACACATGAAAACACACTTGGAATTTGCAAGAAAATCACCTAAAGGACTCTGAAAAACAAGATTCTCTGGTCTGATGAACCTCAATTCCATGCATCATGTTTGAAAGAAACTAGCTCTGCTCATCATCCTAAAAGTAAAGTGTGCTGGTAGCAGCCTCATGCTGTAGGGCTGTTTTTCAGCGGCAGGGACTGAGGGACTCATCAGAGTAGAAGAAAAGCTCAATGCACCAAAATACTGAGATAGCCTTAGTGAAAACCCAGTCCAGAGCATTCAGAACCTCAGACTGGGCAGAAGGTTCACCTTCCAACAGGACAAAACTCCAAACACATGCAGCAGTGGCCAGGGACAACTCTGTGAATGTCCTAGAGTGGCCCAGCCAGAACCCTGACTTGAACCCTATCGAACATCTCTGGAGAGACCTGAAAATGGCTGTCCACCGACGGTCCCCATCCAACCTGACAGAGCTTGAGAGGATTTGCAAAGAAGAATGACAGAAACTCCCCCAATCCAGGTGTGCAAAGCTTGTTGCATCATACCCAAAAAGACTTGAAGCTGTAATTAATGCCAAAGGTGCTTCAACTAAGTATGGAGTAAAGGGTCTGAATACTTATGTAAATGTGATATTTCAGTTTTTTCTTTTTAATAAATTTACAGACATTATTAAAATTATGTTTTCACTTTGTCATTATGAGGTACGGCATGTAGATTAATGAGAAAAAAAATGAATTTAAACAATTGTAGTATCAGGCTGCAACATAAAAAAATTGAAAAAATTTAAGGGGGTCTGAATACTTTCCGTACCCACTGTATATATATAAATATATATAATAAGGCCGGCTAACAATATTTTGCCTTATCTTCTTGTGATATATTTTTTTTAAAAACTGTATTTGTTTTGAAAACTTGTAATATGTTCAGCTGAGATCACAAAAAGAAATAAGTGATCTTGAGACAACAAGACATTAAAAAAACAATAATGCAGTGTGTCAGTGGGCTTCCAACTTTGGGAACAGTCATTGTTTTTGCAAATCAGGTACTGCATGGAACTTGAAATCCCAGTACTGTTGTAGGATGCAGTCCTTGTCTTGTGAATTAATCTTAAGATTGTTCACAGCTTCCATACTGAAAATCAATGGGCATGTGGATGGACACCAACTGAAATGCTGTCTATTCATTTAGTTCTTATTCAAATGTCTCAAGACATTTGAGAGCCTTCTGTGCAGTATATTTCTCAAAACAATGTCAGAAATTCATGCAGCTTTGAAGGAGAACTGATTTGAAGAATATCTTTAAACACAAAACTCACCTGTATTTTCCATATTTTGGAGAGTTCATCCAACGAAAGCTTACTGCCCAACAGCTCAATGATTCCCTTTATTCTGTCACAGTACTGGGCCTGGTCAATGTTTCCTACAGCGCGCACACACACACACAGAGAGAGAGAGAGAGAGACAGATAAATATTTATTATTTTATTTTTTAATAAAAACAGGTTACACTTTATTTTAAGGTGTCCTTGTTACAGTGTAATTATACATTTAAATACTGAGTAATATTAATTAAGTACATGTATGGTTAGGTTCAGGATTAGGGTTTGGCTTAGGGTTACTTGCATGTAATTATGCATACTTTATTGTTATTACAATAGTAAGAACATGTAACGTGTAACAAGGACACCTTAAAATTAAGTGTTACCTAAAAACATTATTCTCATACAGCACTGAATGCAATAAAAAAATACTCCTAAAATAAGAGACTAGTTCCATTATAAACAAAGTTTTCCATCTCTTGTCATCACATTTACTAAAATTTTAAATCACAGACATGTAAAAAATAATATATATTTTTTCCTTTATTACCCTCAACTTTAGAATTGGTACTTTTATAAACCAAAAGTTTAGCTTGATTTTTTTTTTTTTTTTTTGAATCTGTAAAATCTCAGCAACCCAATACTAAGGCACCCTCCAAAAAAATTCTTATGAACATTAAATACATCAAATAACATCATACATTTATTATACAGTTCAAAACATGGTTTCTCTCATTACACAAAAAAAACAACAAAGGCCATTTAGAAAAATAAGAGAGAGAGCACAAGTGAAAGACAAAGTTAGCAAAAAAGGCAAAGTGAAAAATGAAAGTAAAACAAAAAGAAAGCAAAAGAAAGAGTGCAAAGAGAAAGTTAAACCAAACCAAACGAAGGCATTAAAGTGAAAGAGAGGAGCAAAAGAGAAAGTGAAGGGGGGAAAAGAGAAAGTGTCAAGAGAAATGCAAAGAGAGAAAAGACAATGAGGCTGTGTCGAATAAAGACAATTGAATAAAGAGATGACAAATGAGTGGGTGAGGTGAAAAGGCTTCAGGCACAAAGCAACAGTTTGAGATTCTGGCTTCTGAACACTTTAACACATAGATGACTCGCTCAGTGTGAAAGTGTGAGCGTCCATATACACAAGACACATTTATGTACTGCCTTTGGTTTCCAATTCAAAAATATTAACAGATTTGTCATAGTTTTTGTCATTCAAAACTGGCTTTTATTTAGTTATCATCTTGTTTTCGTCGGTGAAAAAATTTTGTTGATAATTATCATTTATTTCTTTCAACTTTAAAGGCAGATTTTTGCTCCTAAATGAAATTTGTAGAAACCAGACTGTTAATTGTGGTTTTAAACTACTCTTTATAGTCAGAACATGACAAACACTTCACACTTTTGAATTATTGGCACTTTTCCAGTCATTTTTCCTTAACAAAATAATTATCATAATAGAAAAATATATTTCTTAGCTTCTGCATGTTCTAATGAGTAATACTGTTTCAAATCATCAAACAGGTTTGTGTTGCCTGACCTTTCCGACACATATCTTCAGCACAGTTGAGCAGTGCAGGCTGCAACATTAATAATATTACTTTTTTTGGTCTCTTAGACAAAAGCACATTTGACAGTAGCTTGAGTTAACAGTAGTAGTAGCTTGAGCTAGGATGCAGAAGTAAATTTATGTTCATTATCAAAAACAGCAACTCTATAAAAGAGTAAGAAAAAATCTGTTTTCTGTGTTATTTCCTATGTATGGCCTGTTGGTAAACCTATATGAAAGCAGATGACTAACAGGTCCAATATGAGTTTGATATGAAACTGAATGCTCATATGTTAAACTGAATCAGGGACTGTCTTACCTTCCAAAGCTATTGACAGTACTGAGTTTTCTACCAGCCAGTCCAGGAGTCGGTCTGTGTCAATGGCGTTCTTCACAGTCTTGGAAACTGTGCTTTCCTCAATGAGTTTCGTGACCTATCAGAGCACAAAGCCATCAACATGAGGGAAGAGCTCAGGCGTGAACTTTAAGCTCCAGAGCACTAATACGTGGAAAAGAATTTGAACCTCTTTGAGGGAGTTCATCTTGGCACTGAAGTGGGGCGTCTTGAGCATTCGAAGAAGGATGTCCAGCCGAAGGTCATCCACGACGTTCACCAGCTCCCGCTGGAAACGCATGCAGAGGAGCTTTATAGCCGACAAGAGCTCTGGAATACTCACCAAACGCTTTAGAAAGAAAGAGACGTACATAAAAACAGAGACAAACAACAAGGGTGAGTTAAAGTCCCTCAAACATTACAGAAATTTAAAACAGGATGACATTTTAATCATTTAAACATGGTACTTAATCCAGATGAAAAATGCTAAACCAATGCAAGTAAACAACACTAAATTTTGTAAATTCTTTTCATTCTGAGGGTTATGTCATTTTTTGTTTCGCTCTGAATAAAACAAACACTGAATTTACTTTAATTTATGAGGGTACAAAAACATTGGTTTGTAATATGTGTGAAAAAAAATGTTTTAAAGGGGACCTATTATGCAAAAATCACTTTTATAAGCTGTTTGAACACAGTTGTGTGGCTGCAGTGTGTGAAAACAACCAGCCTATAATTTTAAAAATCCACCAACTCATTATTTAATAAAACCAATAAATCATAAACAGTCTCTCCAAATGAGCTGTTTCAGATTCTCCCTCTGTGCACGTCACTGAGGGGAAAAAGTCCCGCCCATTTGTGACGCTCTCTGCCCTATTAGCATAAACACAGCCCTGAGTGAGAAGCTGCGGTCCACCATTACTGGAGATATTTACAATGTCAGCACCAAAGAGACATAGTAAGTGTTGTGTTTTGGGAAGCACTAATGAACATAGGAGTCTCCATAATCTCCCCTCATCTGAGCCGAGGACACTGTGGTTAAATTTCATTTTCGAATGAAATATCCCGGAAAAAACTGGTGACGTCCCCTAAATGTTTAGGAATTAATACCAAGGCTTCGTGCACGAACGTCAGCTCCAGACAAAGTAAGTATCATGCGTTTGTTTTCAAAATTGCCTTTCTGAAAGAGCTTCTTGGCACTCTGTAAGGCTAATTGCTAAAGCTATCATTGTCTCTTGTGTATTTTCACTGATGCTGCCTTCAAATGCTATCAGAATGATCGTGAATAGGAATGTGGTAGTTAAAAGTTGCATATGAAAGCAATGTGAGTCGATAGCGTGAAGTTATTGAGCTCATAATCAGAAGTGGGACTTATAAAGTTTGTGATAGCATGAGACCAGCTATGTTGTTATTTTTATCCCGCGGTGCTCCCCCTCTGTGTAATTCATAAACTCGAATTTATTATGCACAGTATAATCAGATGACTGACTTTGAAATGAGTAGTTTTCTGTAAAGAGAACAGGCTTGTATTAATAGTGGAATGTTTATTTGCAAAGGCTAGCAATGCTAATGCGCAGCTGGAGCTCTTGAAGCTCCGCCCTCTTCTCTGGGAGCAACAGCTCATTTGCATTTAAAGCAACATACTCAAAACAGCGCGTTTTGACTCGTACCCTAAAAGTGACAATTTTAACAAGCTGTAAAAATTTATCTGTGGGGTATATTGAGCTAAAACTTCACATATACGCTCTGGGGACATCGGAGACTCATTTTACATCTTGTGAAAAGGGGCACAATAGGTCCCCTTTAAAACAGGTTTGCTATTTTATATTAAAATATTTAAAAAATTAAAATATTTCCATTAAATATATTTTAACTAAATACAAATTTCAGCTCTAAAGTTATGAAACTCCAACACTTCCTCACCAAAATGAATGAAGAAATGGATGCAGGTGCCTTACCTTGTCTTTCAGGTCTTTCTCCTCCAGGTTCTGCACATACGTTATCATCTTATGGATGACTGGGTCCAGCATGGGCTACAAAATACAACAAAACCAACCCCTTCAAGCTGAACGTCACATTTCAGAATGCCCTTGAAATTTCTCTGGTAACCACTGTTCAAAAACATGTTGATTCAAATGTATTCTTTAAGATTTAATACCATATATCAAAGCTATATCCTTCACACAAGGTAAATCTGATTATATAAACAAAATATCTAAGGTTCATATATATGTTAACAAGAAAGTATTGAATAATGTACTGTCAGCTGATCATTAGATCAAAATAAACCCAGACAGAGTGATCAAGAGCCCATAGTTAAGGATGTTAACACGCTACTTTCCGCTACTTTCCAAATAAGTAGATAAATTGACGTGAAATGTTTATTTGTTGATTTGATGATTTATAAAGTGAAAATAATGTAATTTATCGGTCTGTCTATCTCTCATACCAGATTACACATATTTCAGAGAGTGTATTTATAAAAAAAAAAAAAAAAAAAAAGGATGTCTTTTTGAACACCTAGCTTAGTTTATCTAAACAAAAAATAAATATAAAATTATTCAGATAAACTTAATCAACCTAATTAGCTGACTTGACCACAGAACTTCAAACAAAACGTGGTAACAAAACGTGAACAGATGAACCGCAGAAACACTCACCTGCACCAGGCTGGAGTTGAGGTATTCTGCACACACACCGAGCGGCTGAACCAGAGCTGATACACACTGAGGGAACACACATACACACATGTACATTCTATTACGAATGTTACCTCAAAAACAAATCGGTATAAAACACCTCATTTTTAAAAACATAATTTTTCCCAGCTAAAAACAAAATGTTTCTCCAAGCTGGAAACATGGCACAGCAACAAATAGTAAGCAAACACTTAAAGCTGCAGTCCATAACTTTCTTTTAGTTAAAAATGATCCGAAATATTTGAGCAAGTACATAACCAGCCAGTGTTCAAAATTATCGCCTTACTTTAGCCCGATTCACAACGGTAAGCTTATAATAACGTTTTCTAATTTGAGTGGTATGGGTAGGTTTTCTCAGGAAATTCGAGCATGCTGCTGTGTCATTACGTCACATCTGTAAACATGAAGATTGAGTCCCGGCTAGTAGGCTATCACATGTGAGGATGCTGCAGGTGGTGGATCATTAGCCTTTTCTCACAGCAGCTGGAATAATTACATTTATCATTTTGATGGCGGATTGTAATCCAGAAAGGATTATGAGTTTATGAAACACATGTGACTGAAATTAAATTATTCCCGTTTTAAATGTGCATCTGATTACAGATAGCCTGGGATTACACAGGAAGAATAATTTGCTTTTTGGGTTAAAAGAATTTATTAATATGAAATTTGAATGGTATGACAATTAGAGATTAGACTGTACAGAAATTGAAATCTACACGCTAATACACACTACATAGCTTACACGTAGTCACGCAATGCTGATGTTGTTAACATTAACAATTTGAGAACAAAGTATAACAATAATAATAATTTGCATGGTTTGATGTGAAATGAACTACTCGATCGTTAAATTTAATCACCATTGGTAGCACAATTTATTATAATGTTTTTTTCCTCAGTTGGTCAGAACAAACATGGCAGACTTGTTACTTACTTGTTCTGATGACAATATCCGGTGAAAATTCTTATTTGGGTCATATATTTCAAGACGTAGACAAGAATTTGTGATTCCTAAGTACAGTATCCATACTGGTACGGTGACTGACAGCCACACATTCACCTCAAAACATTAGATTCATCTGCGCTGGAGCCGTGCTGGAGCACAACCCACACAATTAAAATAATTCTGCAAGTAACTGCAATTGCAGGTTTCTAACAGAGATGGCGACAAAGAGGCAAAACTTACAGACTGCAGCTTTAAAGGGGGCATAACACAGAGTTTCACCCAATCTCATGTTAATCTTGAGTACCTATAGAGTAGTACTGCATCCTTCATATCTCCAAAAATTTTTAGTTTTATCATATTTATAAAAGAAAAATACAGCTTTACGATTCTCTCCGAAAAAAGCCGAGCTCCTGGAGGCGCGCCGTGGGCGGAGCTAAAGAGTGACGAGCACTTGTGTCGATCGCCAACAAAACACAGACATCTGATGCCGTTTCACTTACCTTCTGCAGTTCTGAATCATGACCGGGATATTTTATAGCTGGGACTTCTCCATCTTTCAGTATCAAACGATGTGCAAATCCAGGGTCGAATTGGGCCTTGTTTATGAAACGTTCGTCAACAAACACACTTGAGAAACTCCGTTGCTGCCTCGGAAAAACAAACTGCATCCACTGTTTACGTAAGGCTGGGTTCATCGGGAAGCTGAACAAGGTTACCTTTCCCTCACAACCAAAAACACACTTCTTTAGAGACATTCTTCCCGAGCGAGTCCCGTGCAGGGAAGCGCGTTGATGGCTCTCGCTCTGGTCGATGCGTGCACTGGCGCATTCTTCCGATAGAAATGCCCATATAAGTAGTTCCACCGTCGTTTACGTCAGCAAGAGCCACGATCGAGAAAAAAAACTCTCCGAAACTTGTACGAACCCGGAAGTGAGATTTTTGGCACAGAAATACTATACGTGCAAATTGTTTTTTGAAATTTTGTCCATGCTTAGCATGAGAATCCAAATCTTTAACAGTGTAAACAACTCTGAATGCATGAAACAGCATTGTACCCCCCCCCCCCCCCTTAAAGGAACAGTTTGACAAGAAATGAAAATTCTGTCACCATTACTCACCATCATGTTGTTTCAAACCTGTATGACTACTTTTCCATACAACTGCCATTGTATGGAAAATAGCCATGAGAAGATTCTTTAAAATTTCAGCATACAGGTTTGGAAAGACATGAGGGTCAGAGCATGAGCAAATGATGACAGATTTTTCATTTTTAGGTAAACTTTTCCTTTAATGGTGCCACAGAGGCACTTGATTAAATAGTGAACTACAAAATCAGGGATTTTTATACAACATTTACACAACATCTCTCCGCTGGCATACATCTCTTTAGAGATGTATGCCAGCACTGATGAATCACTCCTCTGTTCAGCATCAAATGACTTCTCATCCATTGGAGAGAGTGAATGAATTAGTCCAGTCAGTAGAGGAGAGGAGACAGCATCCATCTCTTGTTTTCTTGCTTTAATTGACTCTTACTCTCACTACAAATTAAATGGTTACTGTAGCAGGGCATCCCTTTATGTTTGAGATTAAAACATAGCTGGCGATGAACCAGCAGAGTTTCCTTTACGTGGCCACAGCAGGTCGTACGTGTCCCTGAAAAGAATTCCTCCCCTTACGCTCGCCTCCAACTTCCTGTTCCTGTGTTAAAGCCATTAATATGCAAATCCTAAATCAAAGCATCTTTTCCCTGTCGCCAGCTCTATCTCTCAGCCCTGGCACCCAGATCATGCTAATGCCCACCTTCAAAAGACAAGCGGGCGGAACCAAAAACAAGGCGGCTTCACAGCTCCAAGACAAGGGGGGGCATTTACACGCTCGTACTAAAGAGGGAGCGGACACCTTGTCTGCTAAAAATAATAAATGATAAAAATAATAAATTTCACTTAGGAGCAAAATTCTGCCTTTAAACTTGAAAGAAATAAATGATAATTATCAATATCGACTGATATGAAAAATAAAAGCCGTCAAACATTCTGAGAATCTGTCTGTCTGTCCGTTTTTTAAATCTGTTGTCTATCAGATGAGATTAGATATTTCTGAGGGTTTTTTTTTTTTTTTTTTTTTTGGTCTTCTTAAACAAACATCAACAACACTGATGGTAGAAAACTTTAAACCAAAACAAAAAATCTAAGCCAAACAAACAAACATAAAACAAAACAAACAAACAAACAAACAAACAAAAAAAAAAAATCACCAAAAACCAAAAAATATATATATACGCAAAACAAACAAACAAAAAAAAAACAAAACAAAAATCACCAAAAACAAAACAAAATCTAAGCAAAACAAACAAAAAACAAAACAAAAATCATCAAAACAAAAAAATTAAGCAAAACAAACAAAAACTAAACCAAAACCACAAAAAGCCAAAACCAAACCAAACCAAAACATGACATAACAGACAAATGTTTGACAAAAAAACAAACAGAGAATTTGTTTTTAATTAGCACAACTAATTTATGTAAATTACAAAAAGATTTTTACTAGTTTAACTAGATGAAAGAAATATCTAGCTAAATCTAGATAAACATGTTTATCTAATTATTCGACTCACTGACTCACTATCAACTTGTGTCAGTTCTTTGACAACTAACTGATCATCCCATCTATCTCTATCTTCTATTTATTTATCCATCCGTCTGACCCTATAAAACATTAGTTGGTGTTTGAGAGCTGTGGTTGATTTTTTTGCCATTATCCCACCATTTCAATTTTTTATATTTCTCAGACAACCACATTACATCGAATGGCTTGATGAGAAATAGCATTTAAAAGCAATTCTGTGCATATCTTAATAACTGGCCTGAATGCTCTTTTTTTCCAGCCATATGAATGTGGCATCTCATGTTCTCTCTCATCCCCCTGCTCTCGTTTCTTTCTCACTGTCTGCTGTGAGTAGGATGCTCTCTGTGATTGTGATAAACATCCTGAGCTCTTTAGCACACATGCTATAATAGAATCTGCCCTCGTTCAACTCGCTCTCTCTCAGCATCTCACACATACTGCCTCTCTTCATCCAGACACCACTACTTCACTCTCTTACTCTGATGGATTATCCATGAATTATCCATTCATTTCTCTGCAATTCAATTATTATGCTTATAGGTCTCTCAACCCAAAGATAGCCCGTCTTGCTCGTATCTAAGATAACTTGTAGCCTGTACCGAGTGTGCAACCAACCAACATCTCTTTTACATGTAAGGTGAGGTAAAAGGTTTTTTTTTGCATTTTCAAAAAAAAAAAAAAAAAATTAATTTGAAACACTTTTTTTTTCCCCCCTCAAAGTTCCCTTTTTAGCCCACTCCATTAGTTTGTTAAGAAATCATTTGAGGAAATAACAGAACATTGGCAGAGTTTAGATTTACATCTACAATAAACAAGCCGCATCTGTGTTTACACAGACATCACAATTACGGGAAAAAGCGTTTTAGCTCAGTAATTTCTGCCACTTGATTCTAAACTGAATATAATTCTGTCGCATTCATTGTAAATTTGGGAAAGTCACTTCACAAGGGATGCACCAAAATTTGGGCTGACACAGATAAGCCAATAATTATAATTATTATAATAATATCAACAGTAACTCTCCCATATTTACTGGCCTTGGGCATATGCCATAAATAAAAATAACGATTCTACTCTACATCAGTAACATTTAAAGACGTCTAGAGTACACATTCTTACCCCAATCTCTATCTCTTCCTGGTTGAGCTTGCACTGAATTGCTGTGAAGCCTCCCATCTCTCCAAACTGCAGATATAAACCAGAGACATATTCAGAGTCTACAATACAATACAATACAATATAATATAATATAATTCCTTCTATTAAAGTGTGTTATTAAATTCTTACCCGATTCACTAAGTCCACCAGCCAGCCGTGAGGTTCCTGGTCCAATCATAACACAGAACATAAATTTCACGCAAAACAATGTAGATTTTTTTTTTTTTTTATTTATGCAAGTTGTTTCTTTGAAAGTTATATAATTTTATCTTATGATAATATGCTATACTTTGTGGTGAAAAAACATAAATGAGTCCTTATTTCTGTGCAGTTAAAGGGGTCATATGACAATGCTAAAAAGAACATTATTTTGTGTATTTGGCGTAAAGCAATGTGTTTACGCGGATGAAGGTTAAAAAAACACATTATTTTCCACATACCATACAGTACTGTTGCTCCTCTCTGGGCCGCCTTTCTGAAACGCGTCGATTTTTACAAAGCTCATCGTTCTGAACAGTGAGGTGTGCTCTGATTGGCCAGCTATCCAGTGCGTTGTGATTGGCCGAATATCTCAAGTGTGTGACGGAAATGTTACGCCCCTTACCATTATTTGTAAACACACAGCGCCTCCACGATATGGCGGCAGCGGCAGCAATACTACACTGAGAATAAAAGTTATGCATTCTTTCTTTGCGTAAACATTTGGGTGGTGTTATGCAAATATTCCAACACAGTGACGTAGATATGTGGGGGTGTGTTTGAATAAAGCATATTAGGAAGGCGTGGCTGATTCTTAACTTTTAGAAAGAATATCTCTTTGGGTTTGAGACTATAATCTGTGACTTTACGTATCTTATCTACGCACGAACAGCTTGTAACACTCCAAAGAGAAAGGAAAACATGAAATTCCATCATGTGACCCCTTTAACATGTTTCTTATATAAGAGACATTGCTGCTGGCACCAAAAAGTACAATTTCTTAATCATAAACTTCCTGACTCTTTCATTCACTATCCTCCCATTAAACATGGACTCAAGTGCAAAGGCACTTCTAGGGGGGGAGGGGGGGTGGCACTATTTTGCTGAAAACAAGAGTACTGGAATCTACAAAACCAGTTTTTCTGTCCTTTAGCGAGGACTGTCAAGTCAAGCCAAAAGCACATGTACGCACCCACACATGTACATTTGCAGTACCTTCTGGTAGCTGGAGCTGGGAGAAACGGCGAACATGCTGTCCTCTCCAAACACTTCTGCCCAGTTCCTCTGACAGGCCTTCATACGATTCTTAAAGTGATACTCATTATCAGGGTTAAAAGCCTGTCAATAAAACAGTACAGGGAAACAAGTTTAGCCCAAGACGGCCTGACATAAGTCCATATTCACAATATATTTGCAATGAATTTGTTGGTTATATAAAATTGCGCATAGTTTCTTACTTCTGTTGAACACAAAAGAAGATATTTCAAAGAATGTTGGTACACTGTAAAAAATGCAACTGCACATTTTCCAGTTTACAAAACCTTTTGAGTCTCATATACTAAAAAATGCTATTTTCTTGGAACTACATAAAAACCCTTGTCAGACCAACAAAATTACCCCAAATGTTGTTCCAACTAGTCAAACACAGTTGTCTGAACAAAGAATTTCATGTTGTTGAAATGTTAAGGCTTTGTGAGTTCCCAGCATGCATTGCAGCATGAATAAATTATGCAGTTACTGTTATAGGATTATTGTTTTGCTGTTTGTTGATTTAATTTAAACTTTTTTGTTGTTGTTTTATCATTATTGTTAGATATTTGTTGTACTGTGATGTAAAGGGCTCATCTTTTTAACATTTCTTGATTGCCACCGTTCTTGAGGTTAGTGTGTCTAGTTTTGAGGCCTAGAGTATGTTCAATCACTTTTGTCTGTTTTCTGGATATCTTAGTCTTGTAAGTTGTCTTACAAACAAAGATAATATCGCCTACTTATTAGACTAACTTATCCATTAATGTTTGTCATTTGTAAACAAGTAAAAAAAGTTCACAGAACATAATTTGAGACACATTGGAAAAGCATTACAAGTCTTCTTAACTAACAAAACTGTGTTAGCTGAACAAAAAAGAGACGTGACTTTACTCAGTAACTTGGGTTGAGTGAACAACTTGGCCCAAAGTTGAGTAAACTCAAAAAAGCTGTGCAGCAAGTTGCCTTAAAATTTTAAGTTAAGTCAACTTTTCATTTTTTACAGTGTAACCAAACAGTTGTTGGTCCCCATTGACTTTCATAGTATTTTTTTCCCTCCATACTATGGAAGTCAATGGCTACCGGCAACTGTTTGTTCCACAACATTCTTCAAAATATCTTCTTTTGTGTTAACAGTATTCAGAAAAATGAAACTCACAGGTTTGGAACAACTTGAGGGTGAGTAAATGATGACAGAATTTGTAGAATTTTTATATATATATATATATATATATATACACATAGAGGTAAATATTATATATTATACATAAAACATTTATGTATTATCTATGTACTGTATTAAAAATAAATGCCATGTATGTATATATGTATATATATATATATATATATATATGCATATATTATTTTATGAAATAAAAAATAAATAATTACGTTTCATATAAATTGAATAAAATATTTTAAAATCATTAAATATAATTATTCAGTGAAAATTTTGTGACAAACTTATTTTTACTAAAATATTTATCTAGAACTATTTTACATACTTTTTTTTACAACATCTATACTTTTTTAACTTCCTGTTTACTTGGTGTATTTTACTTCTCACATTAAAGTTTATGACTTTACTTGGCCACAATAACTGTTTGGTTAAAATGTTAATTTGCTAAAAATGTTAATTTCTGGTAAAAATGTAAATATTAATATTATACAGATAGAAGGGCAAACACATAAGGAATACTGCCAAAAATACACAAGTTTTTGTTGTATCATCCAGTCAAGTCTGACATTTTATAGTAGCTAACCATAATTACTAGTATAATAGCAAAAGCGTATGTGTACCATAGTGAGAACTCCCATGAGGCCGATGGGTATCGGATCCTGTTTGACTCTCTCTGCGACCAGATCCACCAGCAGCATCAGCATGTTGTAGATGCCCTCATGAATCTCTGTTCCCCACTTGTGCACCGCACTGGACGTCAGCAACTACAACACCATTTAACACCCAAGTTATTAATCTTACCACATCTCGCCATTTCTAACAATTTATTACAAACACCTGATAGCATGTAGAGCTGATGTGTTTACATGCCTGCTTATCCAAACACACACACACACACACACACACACACACACCTTTTTGAAGGCTTCAGGCATGCAACGGTCAATGAATCTCTTACAGTTCTCATCTGCATCAGCCAGGCCTACAGAGAGGAAAATAAATTTCAGATGTGACGTTTCTTTCTAGTGTACACAAACATTAAAACATGTATAAAAACCCATCAGAACTCACCCAGTCTGGCCAGGCAGGTGGAGGCGATGAGGCACTTGCCGAGTGATTCCTCTCTCTTGTACGGGATGGACCAGTGATCAGTGAACACTCTGCTCTCCAGCTCATACAGATTAGTGGTGGGAAACTCCATACTGTTCCCAGAACAGTTTCCGTTCTCATCATTACTCCTCTATAAGAGACAGAAAAAGATAGATGTGTCACAACATGAACATTTGCAATTACTCTTTGTTTTTCATATAGTACAGGCTTTTAAAGTTTTTCCATCAGTTTGGGGCCAGGATCTCTTAAGTTCAGCAAGGCTGCATTCATTATTTATTATCAAAAGCATAGTAAAGAATAGTAATATTGTGAAATATTATTACAATTTAAAATAACTGTATACTATTTGAATATATTTTAAAATGTAATTTATTCCAGTCTTCAGTATCACATGATCCTTCAGAAATCATTCTAATAGGCTGATTACATGCTAATGAAGCATTTCTAATTATCATCAATGTTGAACACTGTTGAGCTGTTTAATATTTTGTGGAAACCATGATTTATTTTTTCAGGATTCTTTGATGAATATAAAGTTCAAAAGAACAGCATTTATTAGAAATAGAAATCTTTTGAAAAAGTATAATGTGTTATATATATATATATATATATATATATATATATATATATATATATACACACACACACACATATATACATACACATATATACACAATACATATACATACACATACACACACACACATTTTACTCAACTGCCATGTATAATGGTTGAAAACAGCTATATTATGTTATGTTCACCAATACAGTACCAATATCTAAGGAACAGGATGAATGTAGGTTAGTAACTCCAAAATAAAGGCCTATAATACAACTTAATTACTGCCACCACAACAATTAAAGAAAAAATTCCAAATAAACAACATTGTTGAAATTTAATTTCTTTTATACGATACCTACTAGAAATCGAATTTCTTTCATACAATACCTACTCGAAATCCATTCAAAAATATTAGAGGAGAGCTATCAGACAAACATCTGATAAATTAGCCTGTCAGACTTTTTAATCTTTATTTCAAAACTGACAGATGTCCTTATGTCTTGTGTGACTTCCACATATCTCGCTTTAAACCGAATTTAATGTATTACCTACGTCATCTGTTTCACATTCATAATTAATGCTGCAATCTGGAGTGTGGTTACCCAATAAACTAGTGCAGAGGCTAGCAGCACAGATTTGTTGTTGTTGGGTGGCATGTAAAATGAAATAAGCTTGGCAGCAGATTTCTGAGGCGATTTATGTTTAGCTTTGCTGCAATTATATAGCAGCTTTAAAGACCAGATATTTCAATGGTTGTTTTGTGATTATCATTGTACATGCTGCAGCAGATTACTGAGTTACTGAGGACTCTGCAAACAGCAAACACTTCTGCCAGGGGAATATTAGTATACAAGACATATGTTTGCCCTTGACTGAGTGGAATAAGTGAATGTGCAATCACGTCTGGAAAGACTGAGTGCAACACAGAGTGAAAGTCACCTTCACTCTCTCTGTTTCACAGGGGAACGTCAGATGTCTATGCCATTCCCAAAGTCCGGAAATCAGTAATTTTCAAAGTCAGAGGGAAAACTGAGATCCGTTTTAAAACAGGGATTAGTAGTGAATGCCTCCTTGAGGGCAGGGTCTGAGTTCAAGGGTTAAATTAAGCTTCTTTTGACCTGACTGAACTTCAGCTGTTACTATTTACTTATTAAAGAGCCATTATGAAGCAGGTTTAACACTAAGCTGAGCTCAAACTGAGAGGAGCAACTGTGAAAGAGATGTTCCATTGATTCTGAGGAGCTTCAGGCTTTGACTAGACTTCATTGTGTGCTATGAATGATGACAAAGCACATTCACGCAGGAACTTAAACCATCTGACCAAGCACAATGGCGTATCTGGGTCAAAGTCAGCTTTAAATGCCACTCTTGCTTTCCAGAGACAGATGTTGTAGATCAGTTTCATATTTCAAGAACAGCCTCTTCAAAACTAGACTGTTCAACAAATAATGTCTCAATCATCACAAATCTGTGCTAAATGAACTTTTTGCATTTCTCTGCATTTATGTTTGGTCAGTATGGATTGTCTAATGTACATTTCAGTCCAGTAATCACACTCTTTCTCATCTGCAGCAAATCTACACCAACCACAGGCCCAGTCGTGTGCCAATAATATACTATTCTAATCTAATATGGTTTCCATTTACACAGACCTATCTCTAAGTCAGACTATGCTGACCATCTAGCATGTGATATCATACAAACAAGGTAGAGATGAATGTAAAAAGGTACTACATGTAGTATAAATGTGCCACATTTAACTTAAAGACTTCAACTTAATGTCTTCATCAAATATAGTGAAGACACATTAGCAAAAATGGGGTCATGACAACAGAAATAAAATTTGCCTTGATCATTTGGCACATAAGAGGTCTTTGTACCATTAAAACATCCTGCAAGTTTCATAGCTTAAAACGTTCTCCTCATTATAAACAAAGCATTTATTTAATTAAGCTCCAAAAACAACTCGTTTTGGATCCAAGAGGCAAGGTGACGTCACCTGGATGTAGTCATTTGCATAAACACTGCCTCCAGAGCAAAACGTCGACGAATAGTCTTCTTCTCACCATAGGCCCCGCCCACTGGCATTAGCCGCTAATGGCTTGGCACTTGATCACGCTGAATGAGAGTGTTGCGTCGCGTCAAAATCTAATATGAATTACAATCACTGCCGCTATTTTGTTTACACTGGATACAGCATATAGTTACGCGTTCGCTTTCTGACACAGTCTACGCGCCTGAATCTATCTAATCTATCTCTTGTCAATTGGACAAATGGAGTGAAAGAACGTTCGTTTTGAACCATTTGGTTTAAACAGTTTGCTCAAGTCTTTATA
Organism: Tor tambroides; assembly: GCA_021397915.2. Classification (NCBI taxonomy): domain Eukaryota; kingdom Metazoa; phylum Chordata; class Actinopteri; order Cypriniformes; family Cyprinidae; genus Tor; species Tor tambroides. The sequence continues at coordinate 40,320 of JAFVLL020044079.1, read as the reverse complement.
TACATATCAGAAGAATCCCAGCGTAAGGAACAAGTGGATAGTTTATTTTTAATGGCATCCCAGATCGCGTCAGAGGATTGTTTGGAGCATTTTATTTTGTAAACGAGGCACAGTGTCATGGAGAGTTCACAAAAAAAAAAACATTTGTTGAAAGATGAAGTGGTACCAGATCTGACTGCAGCTCCATCACAAACTGTAAGTAAATGATTTCATAATGCTTTGTCTGGAAATTACAGTTTTTTTCCATGTTGTCAAAATGCTCACGTGCAACAGCGAGGGGGCTTTGATACTGTTTCCTATGCAATGAGGTTAGCCAATCATAAAAGTGGCCGATAACTGAGAAGCCTTAAAGGACACGCCCTTAAAAACAAGTCATTTTAGAGAGAGGTTCAGAATGAGGATTGAACTTAATACATATTTATTTCTTTGTGCAAAAAACTTTTTTAACATTATAAGTAAACCTCAAGAAACATATTACAATAACAATAAAAAAAACATCATGACCCCTTTAAACTTTCAGGCAAAAAAAAAGGAACAATGCCTTAAATATATAACTTGTGTATATATATATACACAAGTTTTTTTCTACAGTTAAAAGTGCTATCTCGCATCCTAACAGTGAAAAGTGACACAGACGAATGTTTGTTTGCAGTGGAAATGAGGCATAAATAAATCATAATGACAGATGTCATTAAGGTTGTTAAGGCTTGAGTTTACAGCTGAGTTGTTATAAGAGTTATCTACATGATCTCATTACAGTTTCTGCAACAGAAACATTAAACGGCTCTAGAGGAGTGATTGATTCGTGAAAGATGTGTGCGTTTCTGTTGATGGAGTCTGACAGCTTCTGTGTTCAGGAGAAACAAGACGCGCTGAGCAGTGTGAGAAGAGAGGCGGCGCTAAGAAAGCAGAAGAGAGGCAACAGGAACAAATTACTTATTCTGTTCTCTGGTGGAGGAAACCACCACCTGCTCTGTGAGGACCTCGGAAAAGAGAGAGAGAGACAGAAATAGCGACCACGGAAGTCGAGCTTGGGGTTATTTTAACATTCTGATCACATAAATGTGTTTACAAAAAATATAAAAACCACTGTATCTGGAAAATCTCTTATCTGAATACTTCAAGTCTGTTTTAAGTAGGAAAATATGCAAATTACAACCCACATAAGATTCATTTGCATGTCTTTACAGTACACGTTATGACGTAACTCTCTTGTGATCTATATTTGTCAATGTTAATTAAATGATGACAGGAAAAGGTCACTACTGACATTTGACTTGTCGCATATATGTTTTCATGTACACTTTTGCCAGCCAAATTAAATTGAAAGCCTCCTCATGAAACTGTGTGAAAATATAACTCATGCAAATGCCAGGGAAGTGGTGTTGATTGAAGTTTAACCAACTAAGACATCTCATATTACGATTATACCACGGTGACATTTAAAAGGTTTTCATTTTATAAGTGTTCATTTGGGGTCACTAAGATTTATTTATTTTTTTAAGAAATTAATGTGTATTAATCAAGAAAAATAGATCACAAGGGAAGATCACAAAAGATTTCTCTTTCCAATAAATGCTGCTCTTGAACTTTCTATTCATCAAAGGATACTGAAAACAAAAGGATCCTGAAATCATGGTTTCCAAAAAATATTAAGCAGCACAACTGTTTTTAACTTTGATAATAATAATAAATGTTTCTTGAGCATAAAATCATATGAAGGATCATATATATTTGAAGGATAATTTCTGAAGGATCGTGTGACACTGAAGACTGGAGTAATGACTGCTGAAAATTCAGCTTTGCCATCATAGAAATAAATTACATTTGAAAATAAATTAAAACAGAAAACAGTTATTTTATATAATATGATACAATATAATTAACTGTTTTACATAATATAATAAAAAATGTGTTCAGTAACAATCTGAACTACTAAAAAACAAAACAATAAGAAGGCCAAAATATATATATATATTATATTATTAAGCCCTGCATACTTGTGTACTGTTCTTAAAGGTCAAGAATCACATCCAGTCTAGCAGAAGAGTGCCTGTGATTATGGAAATAAACATTGCAAGTATGTAACTGGACTCTTGTCATGTCCTAGTCCGCATTTCAATGCAGGATTAAGTTTACTGGCATCGATGGAGATAATAATAATTTTGCTGTGCAAACATTCTGTGCCCATTTAGAAGCCTTCTAGGTCATTTTTCCCATTTGTAATATGAATGTTTTGAACAAACACAGTGAATCTAGGGCTGGCGTGTTGTTCATATGCAATGATCTAAAGAGACGAGAGAGAGTTTGTGTTGTCAGGAGGCCTCTGGCCTTTGGGGTGATGTAAGGTCACATGGCACATTCCAAACCTGTTGCCATGGTACAACTGGCGTGAGGTGTGTGTGTAGCCTGATAAACACACAGCCTCAGAGGGTTCCATCCTCCCCTATGTGTGAACTAATTGCTCATCTGCCTGTATGGCATCGGTGTTAAGGTGTTTGTTGCCTAATAAATGCTGTTCTCTATTCCTAATGCACCTCTGCAACTCTGCATGTGATCCTGCAAGTTGTGATTTGAGCGAGTTGTTTGTTGTTCCCCGCTGCATTTGCGCAGCGCTGGGCAGAGTGGCTGGGTAACTAGAGACCCCGTGTCTGTACCAGTACCCTCCAGACCAGGCCTGCTGGCTCTATTTATAGTCCTGATACATGGCGCTTGCAACCTGTGACATGCAAGACCAGGAGTAAACAAAGCAGCCAGGCATGTCTGAATCTTTCCCAAAAAGTAGGGCTCTAAGAAATCAGCTTTGTTCTCAAATTCTGTTTTATATTCTGTCTAATTATGTGTTTTCTGTTTGATTCTGTTTCAATGGTTGAAATCAATTGTAATAATCAAAAAGGATGTATAATAAACTTTCAAAATGTAATAATTTATTATTTTAACAATAATAGTGCCCAAAGAAATGTATTTTTTTGTTTTTTAATTTTTCTGGATTCTGTTTGATTTAATGCAAATTTATTATGAAAAATGTTGGTAATCAAATGAATTCATAAAACCTTAACATTTTATTATTTTTCAAAATGTAATCAAATGAAAATTGAAGAATTCATCTCATATTTTGACAAACAAAGTACATGCATCATGATCCTCTCTTGAATGTGCAGCGGAAAGAAGAAATTGTTGAATTAAGTCGTTATTTTAGTTTTCGTTGTGCACAAAACGTATTCCCGTAGCTTCATAAAATTACGGTTGAACCACTGATGTCACATGGACTATTTTAACAATGTCCTCACTACCTTACTGGGCCTTGAAAGTGTCAGTTGTGTTGCTGTCTATGGAGGGTCAGAGAGCTCTCGGATTTGATCAAAAATATCTTAATTTGTGTTCTGAAGATGAATGAAGGTCTTACAGGTTTGGAATGAAATGAGGGTGAGGGTGAACTATCCCTTTAAATGAAAGCATTGATGAATAATTATGTGATGTCCCAAATTAAACTTATTTTGTCATGTTCTCGTGAAAACATGAGTTTCTGTGTGTATCTAACAATAGTTTTTAATCCAATGAAATTACAAAATGCTTGTAAAATGACTCTCAGAGCAGCTCTGGAGATGAAATGAATGTGTTCATATACTCATATAGTGAGACAGCAGACACTAAAATATGCTTGAGTCTGAAACTCAGACAAAACCGGGCTGCTCTTTTACATGCAGAACAGGCAGACTTCATATTTAAACAGTTTTATATTAACTGACACTAGTCCATATCGTGACATAAGTGCTGCCCTACTTTTGATTTTTATTAATCCAAAATTTGCCAAATTTTCTGAAATTCCATGTTACACAAAAAAACCCCACTTTTTCTTTGTATTGACCACTCATTATATATCATTGACACATGACCATCAGGACTCACACAGGCCTAATCATCACTAGTCAGTATATGGTTTCTTAATTTCTTCCAAAACACGTCTGCCAAAAGCATTACACAACATCCATTCAGCTTTGTCAAACCCGCACGTCATCCAACAACACTTTTTATGCAGAAGAGGCAAGCCTAAGACGTGATGGGTGGATGACTGGAGAGGATCTAGGTTAAATGTCATCTGGATTTCCTTTGTTACAATGGCATTCCTACATTAAGAAATTACAAACATGGCTTGAACTGAATGGCTAGGCCCTGTATAACATTTCCACCCAATCACTGAAGCCATATTTCTCCCTATTATGCCTGAAAGATGACTACATGTTATGCTTGGTTTAATTCAGTCATTGTAAACACCTGAAAAAAAAAATAAAAATTCCAGATCATTTTTTACCAAATTTATATTTTAAAGTCACCATCAAAATCAACATTTCTTCTTATTTTATGGAATATTTCAGTGTTTATTATAAATAATATATCCATGAACATCAGTAGGCTACTTTTTTAATTCATGCACCCTTATAATCTTTAATAAAAACATTATCATCTCCTTCTTGCAACAAAATTTCTTCTCTGATGATGTGCTCACTGATCGCCCTATATTTTTTTCTAGTTTGAGAAGCCGCTTAACTCAGATATAGGCCTACATCACAATAAGGAAGAAAAGTTAATATATTCAGATGAGAGATGAGGCAATACCATTTATATCGATATACTTTGATATTGTGAATGCATCTAAAAAAAAAAAATTTTGGCAGACACAGACTGAGCTGCTGCTGGAAAACAACATAATCTAGGTTATCCTGAAGGTGAGAAATGCTTTATATGAAATTAATATAATAACTATGTTCAGATGAGTGAAACTGTGTTCCTCTTACCTCTTAGCAGTTAACATTTAACTTTTGTTTTTCATTATTCTCCTTTTTTTTCATAAATTCTGATTGTAAAAAGCAATAGATTGTAGTTTATAATGTAGATATTTCAAACCATTTTTGTGCATAATGTATACCATAACCTAGGCAGAAAAACACTGCTCTCTTTGCAAAACACACATGCATATCATCTGATTACTGATTAGTTATATCTAATTGTATATTTAAAAATGTTCTTTCCCACCTAAATAGCTACAACAAAGCTGCAACAAACTGCTTTTCAGCACTGATAAAAACAATGGTTGAAGTAACATTGATACATAGCCTATTTAAAGGGCTTTTTTTCATACAGGCTGAAGTCAGGTCTGACTGCACTGACCCACATGGTCATTTAAAAATCACAGCACTTAGTTTTCAGCTCTGATTGCGGTTGACCAACAGGTCAAAGTATCCATGAGGGAAACAGCGATAGAAACACTGCAACAGTTGGGCAATATATCAGACTCAGTGGCCTCATATCAAACAAGCTTTACACATAACTAATACTGTTTATCCCAGGGTTTCTGTAAGTTTTACAAGGGTAAATTTAAAAAACGCTGTATTAGCAATCCTTTCAAGTTTGAAAATGCAACTTCCAACATGTCTCTATAACTTGTTATTAGAAGAAAAAATAAAAGCTTATGGCTTTTTGCCATCCGCTAGTCTATGAAACTAACTTTTATTGTACCTTCTGATCACGCTGCAAAAAAAAGCAATGTTTTTTCTCATTTTGTTTCATTTTCCAGATTCTTCAATCAAAACACATTTACTTGGGAAGCAAAATTGCACAAAATAAAAAGTCTTGTTTTATGAGAAATTGAGGCGGACACGAGTTTATGATTAAAACAAGAACAAATATATGTCAAAGGGCTCAGAAAAATCAACTTAATTCATTTGAAAAAAAACAAGTTTTCATACCGCATTGACAACGTTGTTACATTTTTCAGAAAACAAGACTTCAAGACATTTTAATTTTGAGGATATTTAGATAATTGTATTGGGTGAAAAAATACTGAGGAAAATATTCATTTTTTGAAGCACATGCAACATTTAATGCCATAATTTTATGATTTTCTGCTTCAGTTCAAGACCTTTTAGTTCTTAATTTGTGGAATAGTGAATTAAGATCTCGTTAAGACCCGCAGAAAGCTTGTATCATAAACCTGACAAATAATAATTTGAGGCCTGTGGGAATGCAGACTTCAAGCACACAAAAGTGAATTCATATTCACATGCTAATAAACAGCAGCCTCTCACAGCCTGTTTAATTTAACCCAGTAATACTGGTCAATATTGGTTTCATTGCAGAGATTACATACCAGATGACAAGCTGGAGTCTAGTGACACAACCTGACATGTAAATCATCAGCCACACGTTTCCTGCTATTGCTTAACAGTTAGTAAGACAGACGTTAGCTTAATAATTAATCAAGAGGAAAAAGACTCCATTGGCTGAATGCTTCCCTATCAACACGCTAATATAAACAAAGTTAACTCTAACATGTCATGCATTTAAATGCAATCTACGACACCCATCCCCCAAGATCCTTCAACTTCTGCTGGCTTATGAATGAATGCCTCTACTGAATTCATTCGTAACCTGCTAACGCATTCACAAAGAATGCGACGTTAAGAGAAAATATCTTGACATCCTTGTCAGGTGTTGCATGCACATGCACAACAGGTAATGCATGCTTATGCAGAGGCGGTAAAGGCGTGCGCCCGCCTTTCCCTCCGGTTTTTGACAGCCCCGGTGGTTCCGCCTCAAGCAGCCGTGCGAATGATCCCAAATGCATGCGTTTCCTAATCATACCTCACTTTCCACGACGTCGTGATACGCTGGCGGAGGATCAAACCCTCCGGTTCCCGTGCGCCCGCTGTTCTCGCCGTCTCCGCTGAGGCCGGAGCCCGGGGAAGGGCCGCTTTCCATCGGCTCGTAGCCGTATCCGAGTCCCGGGCTTTCGTTGGTGAGCAGCGCGACAGCCTCGTTGATGTCGTTTTTGGCCAGGCGCAGGGCTTTCCGGATGGCCACCGGGTCTGGGAAGCCCATGCATAACAGCGTGGTCATATGCTGCTCCTCCTCTGTCTCCATCATGGAAGTGTGTCGATGATCGGGGCTTCAGTAAGGGGGCACATAGCACAGGCATCCGGCTGTGCACGCCGCCATGTTTACAGTCAGTGGTGCTGCTGGTATCCTGTCACGATGGATTCCCGTCACAGGCAGAGGGCAGCGGGCTGAGAGCGGGCCACGCCAGGCCTGTGAAGCAGGCGACGCCAAAGGATCGCTAGCTGGGTGGAGACGGGAATACTTTTCAAAATAAAGGTCACTTTAAAAAAACGCATTCACACTACTACTACTACCACTACTACTACTAATAATAATAAATAACACCAGAAGAAAAATGCATGTATATAAAATAATGATATTTAAAAAGAAAAAAATACGGAGCAATACAAGTAAATTAATAATACAAAAAGTTAATACATATATGTATACATAACGTGTATTTTTTTTTTATATGTATACTAACTTTCACACACATATGAATGATCAGGGATTATATCCTTGATCATTCATATATGTGTGAAAATTAGTCAAATATGGCTCAATATGTACTATAATACAATAGTATAATATAATGTATTTTTAAGCGGATTGTTTATTGATCAGTTATTTATTAGTTTATTTTATCAGCTTATTGTGCATCACATGAACGGGTTTGAATTTAATTCAGTTTTATTTTAAATTAATTATCTCGACTCTCTCTCTCTCTATGTGTGTGTGTGTGTATATATATATATATATATATATATATATATATATAGCATTTAGAATCCACACAAAAATACATGAAATAATCATTATTTTGAAATGCACTCGGCCGGAAATGTACTTCAAAGAAGCTCATTGTTCTTTGCTTCACTCTTTTTAAATTGGCAGAGTTGTCACGCAGCCCCACCCATATCTGTATATGAAACGTGTTTTTTGAGCTGTACTTTATTAATTATAACCCTTAATGACACACTTTTAGATTTCACATCTCGTAGTTAGGAACTGTATCTGACATGCATGTCAAAAAGAATATTACATACAAAAGAAGCAAGAGTATCAAATCTGACTACTTTATCATTTTTAACATATTCTCGTAACGCTTCATAAAAAAAGTCTTATATCAGTTTCGTTTATATCACCAGATTTAAAAAAACGATTCGGTTTTATTTCACTACATAAGAAAAAAGACAGAAACGAGGAGTCACGTGAAACTGGTGCTGGTCATGTGATCATGTGAGCTGAAGATGGCAGCTACGGGGGACGAGGCCGCGGCGATGGAGAGCATCAGTAAAGCACCGGTTCCCCCGACCGACCTCAACCTCACCCTCACCGCCGAGCCCGAGCCCGAGCCCAGGAGAGATGCGGCCACAAACGATGCGACGGAGAACCAAAAAGCCAAAAAACCCAGTAACAGTAAGCTGCATAACAGACCAGCCTGTGTGCAAGTCACTGCAACTTCATCTGATTCTCTTAGCTTTCCAGTGCTGCTGATGGTCATGTTGTGTTTGTCGCTTAATTTTGTGTTAATGCAACCTGTTTTGGGCTATTTGACTTGTTCTGTTTCCAAAGAGAATGCTGCATTTTGTGTACATTTGTAACTAGACTGTGTCTGTCTCAAAAATCCATTAAGCTTTCTACCTCGTTTGCACTTTTGGGCATCAAATACATATAGGCCCGGTTTCACAGATAGGTCTTAGACTAAGTTAGGAGTAGGCCATAGATCATTTAGGACATTTAAGTAATTTTTATAAAAGTGCCTTAGAAAGAAACATAACTGGTGTCCATCTTGAGACAAAACAAAGGCACTGATATATTTTAAGATCGATCAGTCAGTGCAAGTTTCTTTCAGTTGAAAGAGCTCAGACTTGCATTTTAGTCTGGGACTAGGCTTAAGCCTTGTCTGTGAAACCGGGGGTATGTGCTTAAAAACGAAGCCTAGGTAGGTAGGCAGCTCAGTAGTTTTCGGTACACTAAAAAAAGTGTTTGCTGTCTGTAACAGATGATGGAGGAGTGGAGACAGCAGAGGAGGCCACTGAACCCGCTCAGCCTGATATGAATGAGCTCTGCAGAGACATGTTTGACAAAATGGCAGTTTTCTTACAGGGAGAGCTCACCGGTAATGATAATAAAAGAACAACAATTAATATATTTCTCTCTCTTTCAGCTTATAGACTTATAGAATTGTGTGTGTAATTTTTGTTCTGTTTACTCAGCAACCTGTGAGGACTACAAACTCCTGGAGAACATGAACAAACTCACCAGTCTGAAGTACATGGAGATGAAGGACATATCCATCAACATCAGCCGCAATCTACAAGATCTCAATCAGAAATGTGAGAGATGGGGCAGCAATATATATATATATATATAAAATCAACCAATGTATGTTTTGTTAACATAACATTAACCTTTTTGCATCAAGATTGTCTTATTAACATTGCAAGTGTTTATTCTGTGATTTACTAATAAGTTAGTATTCAAGCCATATATTGATCATCTTAAATTATGTTCTCATTTTTGGCTTCAGATGCCAGTTTGCAGCCTTATCTGGATCAGATTAACCAGATCGAGGAGCAGGTTACGGCTCTGGAACAGGCTGCTTATAAACTAGACACATATTCAAAGAAACTGGGTGAGTACAAAAACCAAGAACTCTGTGGAAAATACTGGGAGCTTTTTTTACTGTTTTATTATTGCCTTTTATATAGTTCATATTAATTTAATTAAAAATTATGAAGGACACCATTAGGTTTGTTGATTGTCGTGACAATAGGGTGCTGCAGTGATGTATATTTGTAGGCCAACCCAAAGTTAGCATCATCCTGATTCCTTTGACAAAAAAAAAAAACAGTAGGATATTTCCATTGGCTTTGGATTATTGCACAAAATAAGCTCTGTGACCAACAAAAGTTTATGATTCTTGCGCATTTTGTTCATCATGATAATGTTCACAAATGAACACAACTTTTATCAATTTTAAAGCCTAAATACAATTAACAGAAGTACACTGTAACTGTATTTAGACTTCAGAATTGGATTTACTGTAGTAGCACTAACTGCACCATGGTATGTGTCAGAAATGTGGGTATCCGTGTCGAATTTTATTATATTATTAATGTAGACATGTATAAATGTATTGAAGGAGGAGTAATGGAATATAATTACAGTTTTTTTTGTGTGTGTGATTAAGCTATAGCGTTTATGCATTTATACTAAATGTATTTAGACTACTGTTTTTCATACAAATACCTTGAAGCCATGTTACATTTTTACCATGGTACTGAGGTGTTATATTTGTGGTTTTAACTAGGGGTGGGCGTATCGATCCTAATATCGATAATATCAATACCAACGTTGGTATTGGTATCGGATCGATACTAGCGTGATAAGATCGATACTTTGGGTTCATTTTTTCTCCTATACACTTTATACTTTACTTAATACATTCAACAAAGTGTAGACATGTCTGTGGGTGTATATTCCGCTCTTTTCACATCTTGTATGCAAACATTCCTGCTCCTCCCCTGCTACGCTGTTTTGTTGTCATGCCATCACGTGACTCAGTGGCTCCAAGCGCGAGCGCATACAGTGAGAGATGGAACGGAACTCCGAGCTACAAAAGAAATGAAAAGAGGAAGGAAATCCTTCACATAATGCATATTGTCTATAACTGTATACCGAATTTGTCCTTTTTATGTAGTATCACTGTAAGGTGTATACTGAGTTTGGCCTTTTAATATTATTTCTAAATGCATTAAGCCACTTTAAATGTTTTCATTATAACGGTTTTCTATGGGAGTAAAATGCTTAACATGTAATTTAGCATGTTTGCATATATATTCTGGGCTCAGCTGCTTGCCACATTATATTTTATTAACAAACTGTATACCGAATTTAGTCTTTATTTATTTATTTGGTCTGTATAATTCAGCGTGTTGCATTCATGTTCTGGGTTCATCTGCTTACCTGTACATACATAGTAGGCCTATATATTTTTATAAACTATACCGAATTTGGCCTTTTCATATCACAGTTTTTTTATTGCAATAATAACAAACAAATATTACAGTATGTATAAAACAAACAGAAAATACAGTACATACATAACCTACGAAAATCATTTCAATAATAAACGAGTTATGGTTTAATAGTTCTTTTTCATATCACTGTCTTCATTCAATAAGCCACTTACGTTAAACTTTTCTTTATAATGGTTTTTCTATGGGAGGAAAATGCATATGTGAAAACTTTGACCGTTGCTTTCATATTCTGGGCACATCTGCTAACTTGTATATATAGTTTGCAACATTAATAAGGTGTATACTGAGTTTTGTCTTTTAATATTACGTTCTTAATTTATTAAGCCACGTTATTTTTTTCTTTATAACTCTTTTCTATGGGAGGAAAATACTTAACATGAAACTGCGCATTGCTTTGGCTCCTCTGCCAACAAAGTCCTTTTAGAAAGGCAAAGAATATCCACGTAGCTTTAAGGTAAATATAATATTAGTCATATCAACATTAGTTATTGTTAATTTTTTAAAATGTTGTTGGTCATTTAAATGTATGTTTTTTTTAAATGACAAGTATCGGTATCGGTATCGGTATCAGTATCGGCGATACTGGCCCTGTATTTACTCGGTATCGGATCGATACCAAAATGTGCAGTATCGCACACCCCTAGTTTTAACTGTGATGATCATGATCAATATATATGCTACTATGGAAGACCAATGGTTAAAAAAAACACATCAAACAGTCAGAATAATTAAATTTCACCATATAAAAATGAGATTGCTACAATTTTTATAGATATAACTGATTTTTGTAATGAACATAAATCTACATCTGCATCCTAACTCAAGCTACTATCAAATGTGTATTTGTAAGAGACAAAAAAAGAGTTATTAATATTATCAGGCAACACAAACCTGTTTCTTGATTTGAAACAATATTACTCCTTAGAACATGCAGAACTAAGAAATTCCTTTTTTCTATTAAGATACTTATTTTGTTAAGGAACAATGACTGGGAAAGTGTAAAGAATTCAAAAATGTCATGTTCTGACCATAAAGAATAGTTCAAAACCACAATTAACCGTCTGGTTACTTACTGGAGCAAAAATCTGCCTTTAAACTTGAAAGAAATAAAAATTTGACATTTATCGCGATAATTATCGATATTGACTGATATGGAAAAAAATGATCGTGATCATTTTTTGGTCATACCAAATGCTTTTTTAAATTCAAGCTCTCTCTCACACACACACACACACACACACACACACACACACACACACAAACAAAAGTGGTTATTACTGGTTTATTTTATGTTGTAGAATAAAACATGAAAATATTTTGAGCTTGTGTTCACCACAGACATTATTTCATGCATTTAACTAAACACCCAGTCAAAAAACCATTGACTTCAGGATGATGAAAAATGCGGTATTTCTGGGTTTTGCCCAACAAAAACCTCATCCCTGCTGCACTCTATGAAGAGCCACCTCTGCCCTGTCTGGAAGAGACAATCACAATCAATACAGCTCTGCTCTGTTGGCGCCCACTTCAGATGACCCACACACACAGCATTTCTATTTTTGGTGTGCTGTGCAGCTACTTTTATTACCATTTTACTTTTGCAGTTCATCAGAAATCAAATCATTTATCATATGTATTGATTAAAAAGTACTGTATTTGTTATAATGTTAAATAAATTGACCATTATTCAAAGCCAGCTTATTCATTTATACTTTATATTGTTTCTTTATATGTAGATCTGTAGACAGTTACAATACTCACATTATGTGTAAGATGTCTATGAAATGCAGAGACTGGACCTCTTGAAAAATGAAATACCCCTGAATGAATTACTGAAGAGTTGATTAAATGGACATTAGATGGTGCTATAAGACCAAATAAATGCTCAGATTTCTCTTTTGTTTTAGTAGTGAGCTTATTTTGTGAGATTAATATAACACTCAGATGTGTAACTGAACTACTCTCAGTATTTTGTATTTCACTTGTGTAATTGTTTTTGTGTTTATTCACAGAGGCCAAGTTTAAGAAACTAGAGAAGCGGTGAGAATGACTAGGAACTCCTTCAAAGCAGTCATTCTCAAAATGTATCTGGAAGTCTCTCAGAGATTTTTTTGTTTGTTTGTTTTATGCACTAAGCAATCTTCAGACCGATATCACATACACTATGGCAGTGTCATAGTCTCTGAGTATGGATTGTGCAGCAAGTAACCTTAGGTACATAATATTGAATGCTCATTTATTGACCAGACGCTACACATTCTAGACTGCAAAGGGCAGGAGTGTAGAGTTTGACATGCTTTCTGACCAACTCCTGGTTTCAAAATACACGCTTAATACTCAAAAAGGCATGAATACAGATAAACCTGTACAGTGTATTTAAAATAGCTTGTTACAGTGTATATTGTTAAAAATGATTTACATATTATTTCTGTTAAATAAGTGATCCCCCCCCCCCCCCTTTTTGTATGTTTGCAGTTGAATAAAGCAAATGTTTTGTGGAACATTTGTATTTTTAATTATTTTCAAAATCTTAACTAACCTAACTAAAATGTCAATTTATGAATTTTTGGAATAAAAAAAAAACTGATAACAAACATACCTCACATTTTCTACCTTAAATTTCTTTTTATGCTACTGCTTTTGTGCAATTATGATTATTAGCAGCTGCTGTTAGATGATATAGTCATGCAAATAAACAAATTCAGTTCTTTTTATGTTTCGTTTTATAATATCGATGAAATGCTGTGATTCAAACCTCTCTCTTCGCATCCACCAGAGGGCATATGAAGCCCACACATAGTCTTCACCTTTAACCTGAATTTGACTATAAGCCACAGTGATATTTCCAGAGCCATGTATGGTGAGGCGCTCATCACAGAGATAGTGGCCAATGTATCATATGTTCAGGTTCCAATGTCAGGATACTAAAATAATCAGCATGGGGTCGTTTCATTTACTTTATAGACAGTGTAACAGTCCATAACCATTACTGTATTGACCCACATTCAATTAATAACCTTACTATTCTATAGTGTCTTAATATGAAACATTTGGTATGTTTAATTGCAATGATATCAGGTCTAAAAGAACAAACCAAATTTGTCTCTATCGCACTTTGATTTTGGCCACACACACTTGCTGTTTATAACGTCACAATGTTATTCTCACTCCCTTGATATATTTGCTCTTTGAAGTTAAACAAACTTGACACATAAACACAACATTGAGCCAATATAAAGACCGTCTCTACTCGCTGATAGCAGGTTTTCTTTATCTTTTAAAGACGTGCTAAGCTGTCCTTCACTTTACAGTTATGCAACTAAAAGAAGAACTCTCTGATTTATTATGCACTTGTTTGGTGCTGGTCCTATTGTTCCCTTGGCCATGTCTTTCTTTTTTCCACAAATAGGTGCTGCTTTGCGTTTTTAACCTCAGAAATTGTTAAATCTGTCAAAGAACTACTGTTGGTTTGTATGACTGAAAGCTATGTAAATTATTTGTTTTGGTTGCATCGTGGCTCTCCACGGATGAATGTAGTACGAGGCAGCAGATGGATAAATAATGTTTTTCTTTCTTTTTTTCTTTTACAGCAGGTGATTACCTTTTTTTCCCTCACAATTCGGACTTTTTTCTCTGAATTCTGAGTTTACATCTCGCTTTTTTCCTTTTTTTTGTTTCTGCCATTTTCCTCTCTCAATTGCAAGTTTATCTCACAGTTCAGACTTCTCAGATTTACAAGTTTATATCACAATTGTGAATTAGCATGTCACAAGTTTATATTTCACACTTTTGACTTTTTAGTAGAATTTGGAGTTTATATCTCACACTTTTGGCCTTTTCCTCAGAGGTCGGAGTTTATATCTCACAAATCTGACTTTTAAAAAATATATCTTAATTGCAAGTTTGCAGTTTAATTGGTTTCAAAATCTTAACTAACCTAAATAAAATGTCAATTTGTGAACTTTTGTAATAAAAAAAATATGAAAAAAGTGAAGTTTATATCTCACAGTTCTGATATTTTTTCTCAGAATTGCAAGTTTATATTTCACAATTCTGACTTTTTCTCAGAATTCAGAGTTTATATTTCATGTTTCTGACTTTTCTTAATTCTGACTTTTTTTCTGAGAATTGCAAGTTTGCAGTTGTGACTTTTTTTTATCTGAATTGTGAGATATCAACTCAGAATTATGAGGAAAAAGTTAGAATTGTGACAGAATTGTTTATTTAATTGTAATTCAATCAAAAAATGATGAAGTTTGCCTCTGTCAGTTCTGATTCATCACTCTGAAGTTACTCATCTAGTCCTCAGAGATCAGTTTACTGGAAATGTGTATGTAGGTGTCAGAGGGGTCTGTGGAAATCTCTGTGCAAGTAATCGCCTCACATACGTCTAATGCAATGCTGTGCGTATGTTGTGTTTACAGTAATTAGATACCGGAATGCTGCTTATAACACTCACTTAAAAGGAAAGGAAAGTAACTGAGCACAATGACTCATTAATCAACACTTCCCCAGGTCCACAGGGCTTTTACAGTCGGATTTATGCTGTTAGTGGGCTTCAGTGATGAGAGATGCTCATTGGTTAGTTCCCTCCACCCTCAGGGTCTCTGTTTCTCCAGTGCTTATATGTAAAACAAGCTTAGTTTCAAACACAGAGCATGTCTTTTACAAACATCTGGCATATATCTATGATTACAGTCATATTTTTTTTTCATCACGAGTTGCTGTGTTTGCTGGCTGAACTGGGTGCTACACCCTCCTAAATAGTTTTAACATTGCGGGGCAAATCCCGGGCAGAGCAGCAGAGGTCATGGATACAGCCATTTGTATGCATGTGGATATATTGCTTAATCACATTTTTTGACAAGACTAATTATGAGCCCCTGTTCGAGTGGGTAATTAGTGTTGAGTGGCGCTAATGTTCTAGTTGCCTCCGGGGCTTTTAAGTCTGCTAACCTGTGCTAACCTACGCACTTTGAATTACTGCCAACACTGGGTTTCTGGCATTATTCAGGACCAGCACATTGAGTAATAGGCCAACATTGTGTTTTTTAAAGGTATGTTTTATACATATGGTTTAGCATATGATATATTATGACAGGCAGGACCTTTTAGTGATGCAGCTCCAAAAATTATGCATTTGTAATGTTAAGGATATATATCACACAAGCACTGCTGACAGATTAGACCAACAGCACAATAGCGAACGTGATATTGCTTTAACAAAACAGTACATTAAACAAGTTAATATTGAGTAACTTACATTTTAGGCAAACAACTGCTCTGTCAATGAAAATAGTTACTAGAAGAATCAACACACTGTTAGTGCACTGTAAAAAAAAAAATAAAAAAAGTAGTGCTGTCAAAAAATTAATCGCGATTAATCGCATCCCAAATAAAAGTTTTTGTTTACATAATATATGTGTGTATACTGTGTATATTTATTATGTATATATAAATACAAACACATGCATGTATATATTTAAGAAAAACATGTTATATTTATATATTAAATATATTTTTATATAATATAAATTATATGAATATAAATATAAACTTTTAAATACATGTAAATATTTTCAAAATATATACTGTATGCGTGTGTCTTTATATATACAAAATAAATATATACAGAAGACACACATATATTGTGTAAACAAAAACTTTTATTTTGGATGCGATTAATCGCGATTAATCGTTTGACAGCCCTAAAAAAAAGTTGAGCAAGCTTAAAAGTTTAAGGCAACCAGCTTCAGTAGATTTTTGAGTTTTCTAAACTTATTTTTTAGGAGATTTTTAGTTTTCTCAACTTTTTGTTATATAAACTTAAAACAAGAAGTTGAGAAAACTCAAAAATCTGCTGAAGGTAGTTGCCTTAAACTTTTTAAATTTGCTCAACTTTTTATTTTTATTTTTGACTTTTTTTTTTACAATGCTGTAAAATATCAAAAGTTGAGAGAACTTAAACGTTTAAGGCAGCTTTAGCAGATTTTTGAGTTTTCTCAACTTCTTGTTTTAAGTTTATAAAACTTAAAAGTTGAGGGAACTCAAAAATCTCCTACAAAAATGAGTTGAGATAACTCAAAAATCTGCTGAAGCTGGTTGCTTTAAACTTTTAAGTTTGCTCAACTTTTATTTTTTTTACAGTGTGGTTGCATTTCTGAATGAATCAGTTAAGTGAATGAATCAATGACACTCAGTCACTTGTTTCGTTCCCCAATAAAGCAGTGTTGTTGGACGAATTGGTTGAGTTCATGATTCAGGGATTCACTAATAAGGACAGTGTCTATATGTGAATATGCTATAGGTGAAAAACAGTATTTTAAAGAGTAGTATGTCCGAATTCACAGTATTCATAAAATAGTAACCAAAACGTACCCAGATGAATTGCTGCTACTTCCAGTGAGATTCTGAAGTGCACATCCATCGGACACTATACTATCCCATAAGGCCACAGGAGAGGATTCGTGATAACTGACACTGGTAGGTCACATGACAATGACGACATGATGAAGTACATCCGGATTAAGTACATACTACACACATTCATACTATATAGAACATACTTTTTAATGGTCACAAAGTAATTACTTATTCAAAATAGTACTTAGAGAGTATGTGATTTTGAACATAGAGTTTTGAATGAATCAGTTGAATTAAAGTTGTTAAAAGAATAGTTTGAGTTCAGTGATCATCAATGATTCACTCATAAAGACACTGGCTGAATTTGGAAAAGATACAGACAAGAAATACAGAAATAGTAGTAGAGTAGTATGCTGTTCCAAATTCAGTGACTTGATTGTTCCTGAAAGAAATCAGTGAGTTGAATGAGTTATTCAATCAATCGCTCCTAAGGACAGTCACTTGCTGCCACCTACTGGCATAACAATGTAACCCGCAAAAATATTTAATCAGTTATTGATTGGATGGAGGCAGATCTCAAGAATGAAAACTTGCAGTTAATTGTAAAAAGACGTGGAAGATCAAGTCATGACATTTTAATGAAAAATTATGACGTCAAAAAAAAAAAATGAAACATGCATGGATGATCCATTCACAATAAGATTAATAACATCCATCCATCAGTTTGGGAGATTTGGGGGAAATATGAATTTAAAGAACAGTTTGGGGGATTTTTTTATTTTAACAAAATATAAACCACTATTACACAGCTTAATGTGTCTAAAACAAACACAGTGATGCAAACAATGAAAAGTCATACTTGGTTGCTGTTGGACTGTTACATCAGCACTCTTGGAACACAACTCGACCAATCAAATTTGAGGACCGGAACGAACTGTTGTATAAATGAAGTTCAATGCCAAATCCTAATGTGCTTTCTACTCTCTGTATGAAATATACACTAATACGACACCTTCAATGTCATAACACACAAAAAAAGGTGAAAAGAGGATTATTGCACTCAAAACATGTGCCAAGGCCAACACAAATGCTGTCTAAAATATTTAAGTGTATTTCAGTGAAAGAAAATGGCAATATGTCTACAAGCAGAGGATCTCTGTGTTGTAAATGGCTGATTGCCCGATTCCGCCACAGCAAACACATTAGCGCACCACAAATGTGACATGCATGAACTCCTTCAACCTCAATAGATTTTTCCCCGATGGGTTCAGAAGAAACACAGAGCTCGTAAAGTCGTGTGGTGTTCACGAATCATTCAGAATCAGTATTCCTGAGACTCTTTATAGAAGATGTGGTGAGAAATAAAGAGTAAACATTCTTCACATTAGGCAGTCATTTTTATTTTTCCTCTTTGAAAAAAATTTGAAGTACAAATAATGTGTTTGTCTTATATTTAATAACACACAAAATAATGTTTATCTCATTTTTGTTACAAAAACTGACCACGGTTGTGAAAACGGAGGAAGTTTATTATATGAAAAACAACCAAACCAGACCGTGACTACTCAATGGCTTCTGCCTATACAAGCAACCAAATATTTTGGTTGTTGTTTACTTAAACACATTTGGTTCCCTGTGCCGGCGGATGACTCACCATCCGACAGTTGTGTTTAATTTAGGACATGAGTGTGATGCTAACAATATGCTAGCCTTCCTTTCATCAAACGATTCTTTAGTCATGGGCCATAACCTTGAACTCCCTTGTGAAAAAAACTGTGCTTAACTGTATTGTATGTGCACATCTTAAAATAATATATATATATATATATATAATTTTTAAAAAGTACTTGTAGGTAATATAATATGAACTAAATAAAACACCACTTAAGTCTTACAGAGAGAACACTTTGATGATTTTCAAGTTTTTAAACACTTAGGTTCCCTTTTAAAATGGGCACTTAAAAAAACAAAAAACAAACAAACATGTAAAGTACTTGATCATTTTAATTCTAGTATGTTTTTGATATATATTTAAGTTAACATATTTTAAATGTACTAAGTTGCAACTTCATCATTACAAATGTGTACTTAGAAATATGCTTACTGTAAATACATAAAACGTCAACAGAAATTCACATTAAAGTATATTTTAGTTTACCACAAACACTACAAACTTTAACCAGATTTCAAAGACAACAGACGTATTTATGAAATTGCATGTAAAAATGTACTTTAGGCCTACTTAAGTGGATCAAAAAGTTCAACTAATTGCATTTATTAGGCTATAAATTTAAACATTTTCATTTAATTGTAAATAACTTGTAATTAGTTTACACTTCAGGAAACTGAATGTATTTTTTTTTAGCCTTGACATATCAGCTTCAAAGTCATTCTGAGTAAAAGACAGAAGTAAATTAAAATTGGCTACACTACAAACTAGAGCACATAGTCTTTCTGTACAAAGTACAGAAATTAAGACCCAACTTTCTTTGATGAGAAGAAGTGATAAAGAGCTCCTTGGAATTGTGTGGTCGGTGTTTGAATTTGTGGTGAAAGAAATTCCTGGTTTTCCTCTGGGAATGCTGAACCCTGTGAGACCACAGGAGATCGCTTGTGCTGAAGTAAATAAACATACATAAATCTAAGTCCTTCCCCTGGGAGCCCGTGAGGAATTGTTTTTTTGTGAGTGAGTCAGTGAGCGAGAGAAAGCATGAAATGTGTTCGTGTGTAAGAGCTGAGTGATTGGACGGATCTCTTTCATATCTTTATCTGAATCACAGTGAGTGAGAATTTTATAGATAGACTGGAATGTTTTGGATTGGTAGCTTGAACCACTCACAAACATCCTCAGGTGCTGATATCTGCTTCAGAGTCATGGTTATGTGTGATATTTTCTTTAGACAAACTCCTCCAAACTGAGGATCATATTAATGTTTATTGGATGCTTTTACAGAATAACAGCAGGCAATTATCAATCTATTAGTCTTTATCAAGTTTTGCAAATGATCAGAAGCATATGTTTTTTTTTCACCCATTTTGTCATCTCCCAGTCGAAAATTGTAATTTGATCACTTAGAGACATAATATCATTTTTGTCCTTTGCATAAATACTTCAGAATGAGTTACGGGCCAAATTTTCAGTTCTGTAATAGTACAAACGACAATAAATATGCATTACGTGCATGTAGTGTCTTTGCATTACTCAATAAAACATACAATTGTATTTAAAACTTATATAGGCCTATTCATGAAACAAGATGGAGCACTGAAATGCCATTGTAGCTGCAGTAAATGCCACTTTTAATTTCGAAGGCCTCAGAGTATCCTTCCCCTAGCGCTGACCCACAGCTGGATCCCTTCAGCAGGAGAGAGTGGATTATAAGAGAGGATATTGAGATACTTTAGACCAGAACTCAAATGCTCTTCACACTAATAAGAAGCAGACTGCAGTTCTGGTCACTACCCCTTCCTTCCCTTGTCACACACAAGCACGCAAACAACATTACCCTCGTCCCATTTGACGTACAGTGTTGGGACTACGGTCTCCACGCTCTGCTGCAGTAAACCCCATCAGCAAGGGCTTCATAATGCATCCCTCCCACCAGGCCAGAGTAATCAAAAACAGCTGCTGTGATTAACTGGGATCCCCCTAACAGCGAAAAACCATTATTTATGCTTTTGCCTTATTAGCTTTTTTTTTTTTTTATCTCATTCAATCTCCCTGTCCATCTGTCTCTTGCACATGATATGAATTACTCAAGGTTTCCTGTCACTCATATAACTGATAAATGAATAAGCATGCAGGGTAACAGAACATGCAGACAGGCCCGTTCCTGGATGATAGCGACTGAAGGAGACAAATGGATCACTCACATACAGCACACGCAATCATACACACAGAGGGCAATGGTTACATTGCTTCTGGTTGGCCAAGATACTTCGGAATGCCCAAACTAGTGTCAGGTCTGATAGTGTGTAGCACATACTCTTACTCATACTTGATACTATGCAGAACAAACTGATTGCAAATTGGAGATACTTTAACATTAACAATCAGGGGCGCCGCTACATTTTCTGGGCCCCCTGGACAGCATATTCACTCGGGCCCCTGCGTTCTGGGGGAGGGGGTCCCATTTAATTACATTCATTTGTTACATTCCTGAATAAATTAATGTTTTGAATGAACTGGTTGAATGAACCAGTGATATGAATCACTCATATTGACAGTCACTTGTTTTAGTCCTTTTGTAATCAGCTCTTTTGAATAAATTGGTTGAGTAAATGATTCAGTTAATCACTCATAGACACACTAATTTGTTACATTCCTCAATATAAAACATTTTGAACGAATGGGTTGAGTAAATGATTCATAAAGAGACTCAGTCATAAAGACAGTCAATTTCTAATTCCTGAATGAATCAGTGTTTTTGAAAAAAAAACGGAGTACCCAAGAACGTAATCAACGTAATCAGCGTTGTTTACGCTTAGGGGAAAGCGTGCGCATGCGTCATGATACTCTCCAAAATGGCAGAAGATGGTAACTCGGGGAAGAAGAATTGTTGAATAAAGTCGTTATTTTTGTTTTCTTTGCGCACAAAAAGTATTCTCGTAGCTTCGCAAAATTGAAGTTGAGCCACTGAACTGTTTTACCGATGTCATTACTACATTTCTGGACCTGTGAACATTATAGTTGCATTACTGTCTATGCAGGGTCAGAGAGCGCTCAGATTTCATCAAAAATATCTTAATTTTTGATCTGAAGATGAACCGAGGTCTTACAGGTTATTAGTAATTAATGACAGAAGTTTCATTTTTGGGTGAACTATCCCTTTAAGGAATCACTCAGAGTCATGCTCCAAGAGTCAAAATCTCCACCACTCTGGAACGAACCAACACAGTAAAGTAGAATGATACAAACAGCCAAAAGCAAATTCAATGCATTGCTGATAATGGCCATCACTACAGATGCCTCCACTAAGCAGCTGGTCGGCTTGCTTCTGTTGTTCATTTCATTGATCTTCAGAGATTCAGAGCTCATTGTGTTTTATGTGGTTATGTGGCGCTAACAAACAGAGCTGCCTGTAAATCTCCTGACACAATGGACACCACTGCAAACGTGTCTCACAGGGAAGATGCAAGCTGCCCTCTCAGGGCACATTTCATTCCTTCTCTCCATTCACAGCTCCTTACATGAAGTGTAAATCAGATCCTCAGAGACGAAGCCACGGCTGTTCAATGACCCATTAAGGCAGCTGCTCTGTTCCCACATTAACAAACCGCCCAGGTTGTTTACTTATGCATATGAGCCCATATGAGAGGAGAATACTTGAAAATGCCCTGAGCGTCTGTCTGATTCAACCGTCATGCAGGTACTTTATCTTTGCAGTGAAGACATCTGGTAGTCATTTCTCTAACCAGGCAATGGATGGTTTACACAGAACCTGTTGCTGCAAACCTTGGCAAGTCAAGCAAACTGTAACGTTGATATAACACAGGGCATGGGGTGTAATCATATATGATATACGTAATAATATACAACAACATGATCCTCTACAATAAACTTTAGGTCACAGTTGGTGAGATACTGCACACTGAAATTTCCTAGAATTCTCATCATGAGTTACTCCAGAATGACTCAGAATTGAGCATCCAAATATTTAGATTTAATCTTGATTTCTGGGTCCAGATTTACCACAGCCAACACTGATTTTAATCTTGATGACATTGACATGTCCAAACACTGAGAGTTGCTGTCGTCACGGGCAGTATGGAGGCAGAAAAAAATGAAAGAATAAAAATGCAATCTGGTGCAATATTTTTTTTTTTTTAAATTAAATTAATAAATTTCAATGAACAATTTATGATTTATTTTTTAAAAAATTAAAAATGTTAAAATAAATAGCTTACATTTATAGATTTAATGTAATGCATTTTTTTTCAATTTATGAAACTATTTCTAAATAGGTATAGATAATAAGACAATGTATGAATTAAAATGTAAACATTTAAAATAAATTATTTTACAATATTTAAAATTTAATGTATTTTTTCAAATTAAGATAATCATTTCTACAGATAAATACATAATTTGACAATATTTACACTGTTTTTCCTCCTTTTTGACAAGGGCCTTTATTTTCATGACAAGGGGGAATGAATTCTGTCTCTAATGTGCTCACATTCATAAAAAACATATTTATAATTTAAATAAATACACATATTATAAATTAAAATGTAAACATTTAAAGTATTTAAATGAATATTTAAAATTTAATGAATATTTAAATTTTAATGTTTTTTTCTAATTATGATACCATTTCTACAGATAAATACATAATTTAACAATATTTACACTGTTTTTTCCCTTGATTAATTCCGTCTCTAATGTGATCCCAATTATAAAACATATTTAAAATAAATGAATGAATAAATAAATAAATAAATATTTACAAGTTTTTTTTTCAGTTTATGAAACCTTTTCTACAGATAAATTCATAAATAAGTAGATCATTTGACAATGTTCAGACCATTTTTTCCCTTTGTGACAACAAGAGCCTAGATGTAAATTCTGTCTCTAATGTGCCAACATTCACAAAAACATATTAATAATTTAAATAAATATATAAAATATTTACATTTTTAACATTTCAAACAAGATATTATTTAAATGAAAATATTGAAATTATTACACATAATTTAGCGTAATGTTTTTCTTTTTGAAAAGGGCCAAGATGAATTCTGTCTTAAATGTGTTCATGTGTTCAAAATAAAAAGCATATACTATATGTAACTATAGGCATGTAGCTGAGATTGAGCAGAAAGCGAGCGGTGCTCGGGAGGTTTGATGAGTATCTGGTTTCGTCCTCAGTGCCAGCGCACGGCTCAGTTCCATTGTGTCTGGCTGAATGAAGGTCTCCCGGGAAAACTCAGTGTTAGAAGGGGCCACTCACCAGAACTATGGATTGGATGACTTAATCGTACATGTTGTTGATTTGTGTGCCCCTGTCAAGACCAGGTTTTATTTGCTGATTTAGGTAATGTGAAACAGTGAGGAGCAAAGTGGCACACATAAACACACACACACACACACACACACACACACACACACACACACACACACACAACAACTTGCCTTAGAGTATTAATCATGCAGTGCCCCATATAACATGTGCGCTTTGCATGATTGCAGAGACGTCTATGATAAAATGGTGCAACAAAGTTTAATGAAGTACATGTGGCGCCAGAAGCCTGTGTCTCAGACCTCACAACAACATGTATGCTGAACAAGTATGCATCAACAGCAAGTAAAACGTAAAAATATTTACATACACACAGCTTTAGAAATTCTAATTTCAATCCTTGCAAGATGTTCAGAAAGATCAGCTGGTTTTAAGCAGAGTAGGGTGTGCATACGGAGGTGATCTAACCTGATGTTCAGCCAGATGTAAATGGAGACGGTCTCTTTCTTCACATCTCCTCCTCCATCTCTTCCTCGCTCGCTCTTGGCTTGATTAAGGGATGAGAGTCCTGAGATCAAAGACAACAATATGTGACTCATCACAGGCAATCCACACCCTGATGCAGTGTGTGTTCACTAAAGCATGCATGGAAGTAATGTAATGGGAGAAGAATCAAAGGCTTAATAAGAATTTCAATGCCAGTAATTTCAGTTCCAGTAATGTGTTAATATTGGAGTGAAGGAGGGCAAAGCGGAGGGCAAATCTGGACTTTAAGAATAAATAAAGTCATTTTCTCAGTGAGTCATGGGGGAATGCTGGGGATGTTGGAAATAAAGCAAACACAAATAATCTCTTGCACATACACATAAACACATACTGACATAAACACAAGTATAAATGACCTTCAAACTACATCAAACTAATATGATTTGACTTACCATGGCAGGACTTTCCTTAGGAACAGTTCAGCTAAAAAATAAAATTCTGTCATTTTCACTCTTACCTTCTCATTTCATAGTTCTTTTTCTATGGAATGGAGAAATTTTGAATGAAATTTAGAAGAAAGTTTTCCATACCAGCAACTTTATTGATATATTTATTTTTCCAGCATTTACTTTACAAAAATACAGTCAAAACAGTAATACTCTTAAATATTCCTACAAATTAACCTGCTTTGTATTTGAGTATATTTTATAATGTAATTTATTCGTGTGATGGTAAAGCTGAGAAATCATACTACACTGAACAAAATTATAAACGCAACACTTTTGTTTTTGCCCTCATTTTTCATGAGCTGAACTCAAAGATCTAAGACTTTTTCTATGTACACAAAAGGCCTATTTCTCTCAAATATTGTTCACAAATCTGTCTAAATCTGTGTTAGTGAGCACTTCTCCTTTGCCAGTTTTCACTGTACAGGGCAGATGGCAGACAGTGTGTATGGCGTCGTGTGGGTGAGCGGTTTGCTGATGTCAACGTTGGGGATTGAGTGGCCCATGGTGGCGGTGGGGTTATGGTATGGGCAGACGTATGTTATGGACAACGAACACAGGTGCGTTTTATTGATGGCATTTTGAATGCACAGAGATACTGTGACGAGATCCTGAGGCCCATTGTTGTGCCATACATCCACGACCATCACCTCATGTTGCAGCATGATAATGCACGACCATGTTGCAAGGATCTGTACACAATTCCTGGAAGCTGAAAACATCCCAGTTCTTGCATGGCCAGCATACTCACCGGACATGTCACCCATTGAGCATGTTTGGGATGCTCTGGATCGGCGTATACGACAGTTTGTTACAGTTCCTGCCAATATCCAGCAACTTCGCACAGCCATTGAAGAGGAGTGGACCAACATTCCACAGGCCACAATCAACAACCTGATCAACTCTATGCGAAGGAGATGTGTTGCACTGCGTGAGGCAAATGGTGGTCACACCAGATACTGACTGGTTTTCGGACCCCCCCCAATACAGTAAAACTGCACATTTTAGAGTGGCCTTTTATTGTGGCCAGCCTAAGGCACACCTGTGCAATAATCATGCTGTCTAATCAGCATCTTGATATGCCACACCTGTGAGGTGGATGGATTATCTCGGCAAAGGAGAAGTGCTCACTAACACAGATTTGGACAGATTTGTGAACAATATTTGAGAGAAATAGGCCTTTTGTGTACATAGAAAAAGTCTTAGATCGTTGAGTTCCGCTCATGAAAAATGGGGGCAAAAACAAAAGTGCTGCGTTTATAATTTTGTTCAGTGTAATATGCTGAATTAGTGCTTAAGAAACATTTCTATTATGATCACAGTTTAAATCTGATGTGCTGCTTGATATTTTTGTGGAAGCTATACTTTTTTTTCTTTGATGAATGGAAAATGAAAAAGAATATCAATTGTATGGCTGACATTATAAACGCTGGATGGACATTATAAACTCTGGATGGAAATGTCAAGATGAGCATAAATTCTAAAAATGTGCATCAAAAACTTACATGCACAATTGAGTAGGATATACTTTTTATCCAATAAGAAAAAATGTCCATAAACTATGATGGAAACACATTTACTGAATAAATTCCACCATGCACATCAAAAAAAGTCATGTGACTTTGCACGATGGGACAGGATAACTTGACTAACCAGCCATCCGATCCTGTTGCACAGCATCTAAAATTTTGTTTTGGTCATTCTGAAATGCCTGAGCAAAGTCTGTCATCAAAGTATTTCTGTATAATTGTCTTACATGACTGTGTTCTCAAACAGCAGACATCCACCTACGAAAGCAATGACCGCATTTATTGTGTTTCGTCTGCTCACTCTGAGGCGCAAGTAATTTATCATATATGAAAATTATTATATTCAGTTGCTTCTCTTACTTTTCTTAGTGATATTTAGTGCCAGTTTATCAGGAAGTGATGATTTTGTTCTCTTTGATTCGTTGGATGGAAACGGTACTTATTTGCAAATGTTTTATGTGACATTCCAGTTTTGCGCTTTGACTGAAGTTAAATTTGAAGTTAAATTCGCATCTTTGGATGGAAATATAACTACTGTCAGAACTGATCGCAATGCCTTGCTTATTAATTTCTATAAACACACAAACAGATGCAGTTGAAGGTAAAAAAAAAATCTTGAAAAAAAGGACTTTCAAAGTCACAAAATTCCATGAGACCCAACGATGGTCTTTTGCAATATGAGATGATTCTGTGCCTGTTGTGAATTTCTCACAAGCATCCCTTGGGGATTCAAACTGAGTTGTTAAGAAAGTTCTTGGATGAGACCTCCTATTACAGCATTCCCAGGCTACCCAGGTCCACTGTGCTGCTTCCCCAAATCCCAAAGGATGGCATTCTGTTGCGCGGTGCTTAGGCTTTACTCTTCCTAGAAAGTGGGCTTCTGACCATGACCTTCTTGACCTAAATGGCAGTTTTCTATGTAACAGGAGAGCAAGGCCTGAACTGTAGCATATCTACATTATTCTTTACATCTCCAAACCACAGTATCGGCTCCACAAACAAACACTGAACTGCAATGTGTGCTGGATTACAACAGTCCCTCATTGTCATTGTAATCATAGGGCTTGAAGACAAAGGAGATGAGGCCTGTTGGGATAAAAAACACGTTCCCTCTTTTATACAGTGCTGTTGTACCAAACACAAATACTGAACTTACTTTATAGGAGTTAAGTATTTAGTTATCTTTACACTGATGAGTTAAAGCTGCTCTTTGCCTGCTCAAAATTAGGTGTAAAGGCAAAATGCTGCATAAAAGGCCAAACTAAATTATGGTTGCTGTAAGCCATCATACAGTTGTATTTGCTATGTAAATGCATTCATGCCACCTTCGAGCAGCAAAAACCAGACTGTGTTAAGACACCTAAATACCAGTTCAGAAGCACTTCTATGCCACCTTTACAGTGTAAATTTGACATTTAATAAATGCTTTATGTTGAGAGTGTTTCCCATCAAAAGTAAAATTCTCTGAAACTTTAGATTCTTTCAGACTGAGGAGCACCTGGCCTACAGAGGAAGAGCTATGAGAAATAAATAATACAGATGTCATCAGGAGGTATTCTGAGAATTACGACATTATTATTAGATTAATCTTGAGTAATGGTGTGAGTTTATTGGCTCCCACAGAAATACACTCTCTGTGAACCAGAGGCCAAGCCAGTTTACTCCCCTCATACCCAGAGTCACAGCGCAGAGCATTACACAGCCATCAAAAGCCTGCAGTAACTAGCTTTTCTGATCAAATATTTATTTTACAAGGCCAGAGGCCACAAACCAACAGTAAAATGTGCCTAAATACAATTCTCCGGTGGCAAGATGTTTTATAGGATAAAGTTATGAGGCAAACACTCACTTAGGATCATTACATTAGTGTTTCACAACAAATAATTATAATAGCATTGTAATAGAGCACTTATATGTTATTACATTGTAATACCATGTACTTTGAGAAAAGACAAAAGGGCAAATCATGGGATTACTTCATGAGGAAAACATTTAAGAACATTCAGTCATCTATTTATGTACTCCAATCATACACCGTTATTCATTTAGCATAACTCTCCAACTTTTACTACACCTTCAAGGCAGAAATGTAAGATCTTTTATTCAGTTCCATTTTCAGACATTCTTGGCTCCCCTTAAATAAACGTCAGGCTTTTAAGCATTTGAAATGCTAGTTTTAAGCCAAAAATGTGCAGCTCAGAGGACAGGCCCAGAACATTCAAAATGCAAAATGATAACTCAACAAACAACTCACTATTTCCCCTTACAAACGTTGGTAAAAACTATGAAGTCAGCACTGAACACTGGGTCTATAAACCAAATTACAAAAGTTGGCTATTGTATGGCTGACTTGCAATATGAGAAGAAAATAGTAATTGTTGTTACTGAGATACCAACTGTTTCCAAAGAGTCACAAAATATACAGCTTAGGAGATTTATGGACAAGGAAAATGTACTGTAAAAAATAATTCAGGAGACCTGTTACCACAACTTACGTAAATACATGGTTGCAAGTTTAACATTTTCATTTAAGAATATAATTAAACCTTTTAATTGGTTCCAGGCCCACAAATCTATTAGTTGGAGCAAAAAATGTTTTATGCTACAAAAGTTCTTCTACAGCAGTCAACAGCAGTTCCGAGTATGAAAAGACAATGCAGAAAAGCTGAGCGGATGTGGCGGAAGACGAAACTAGAAATTCACTATAGCATCTATAAAGACAGCCTTCATGCTTTCAATGTGGAACTAGCCACAGCTAGACAGACCTTCTTCTCAAACCTTATAAACAGTAACTTAAACAACACTCGCACTCTTTTTGCGACTGTTGAGAGACTGACAAACCCCCCAAGTCAGACTCCCAGTGAAATGCTCTCCGACAGCAAATGCAATGAGTTTGCTTCCTTCTTTTCTGAGAAGATCAATAATATCAGAAAGGAGATTGGCACATCCTCAAGTTATGCAGAGGTCACACAGATTCAACCGCAATTTCAAAAAGAAGTGACTATGTCTGTTTTTGAAGCAATTGATAGCAAAATTTTGGAAGAAATAGTACAGCATCTTAAATCGTCAACCTGCTATCTTGACTCACTTCCCACATCTTTTTTCAAAAGTGTGCTTAACTGTTTAGAAGCAGATCTCTTAGAAGTGGTGAACGCCTCACTTCTTTCTGGGACTTTTCCAAACTCCCTAAAAACTGCAGTTGTTAAGCCCCTTCTGAAAAAGCGCAATCTTGATAACACCATGTTGAGCAACTATAGACCAATATCAAATCTTCCTTTCATAGGTAAGATTATTGAAAAGGTAGTTTTTAATCAGCTGAACAAATACTTAAACTCAAATTGATACCTGGACAATTTTCAATCTGGTTTCCGAGCGCATCACAGCACAGAGACAGCACTCATTAAGATAATAAATTATATTCGCTTTAATTCTGATTCTGGCAAAATATCAGTGCTGGTATTACTAGATCTTAGTGCTGCGTTTGACACTGTCGATCATGACATACTTCTAGGGAGACTGGAAAACTGGGTCGGGCTTTCTGGGATGGCACTCAAATGGCTCAGGTCATACTTAGAAGGGAGAGGTTATTATGTGAGTATAGGAGAGCATAAGTCTAAGTGGACGGCCATGACATGAGTCCCACAAGGCTCAATTCTTGCACCGCTCTTGTTTAGCCTGTATATGCTCCCACTAAGTCAAATAATGAGAAAGAACCAAATTGCCTATCACAGCTATGCTGATGATACCCAGATTTACCTAGCCTTATCTCCAAATGACTACAGCCCCATCGACTCCCTCTGCCAATGCATTGATGAAATTAACAGTTGGATGTGCCAAAACTTTCTTCAGTTAAACAAGGAGAAAACTGAAGTCATTGCATTTGGAAACAAAGATGAAGTTCTCAAGGTGAATACATACCTTGACTCTAGGGGTCAAACAACTAAAAAGCAAGTAAAAAATCTTGGGGTGATTCTGGAGACAGACCTTAGTTTTAGTAGTCATGTCAAAGCAGTAACTAAATCAGCATACTATCATCTCAAAAACATTGCAAGAATTAGATGTTTTGTTTCCAGTCAAGACTTCAAGAAACTTGTTCTTGCCTTTATCACCAGCAGGGTGGATTATTGTAATGGTCTCCTCACCGGCCTTCCAAAGAAGACCATTAGACAGCTGCAGCTCATCCAGAACGCTGCTGCCAGGATTCTGACTAGAACCAGAAAATCTGAGCATATCAGTCCTCAGGTCCTTACACTGGCTTCCGGTTACATTTAGGATTGATTTTAAATTACTTTTACTCGTTTATAAATCACTCAATGGCCTGGGACCTAAATACATTGCAGATATGCTCACTGAATATAAACCTAACAGACCACTCAGATCCTTAGGATCGAGTCAGTTAGAAATACCAAGGGTTCATACAAAACAAGGGGAGTCCGCTGTTAGCTACTATGCCGCCCGCAGTTGGAACCAGCTTCCAGAAGAGATCAGATGTGCTAAAACATTAGCCACATTTAAATCTTGACTCAAAACTCATCTGTTTAGCTGTGCATTTGTTGAATGAGCACTGTGCTACGTCCGAACTGACTGCACTGTATTTTATGTATAATCATTTTCTATTTCTGTTTTAAATTAATTTTAAATCAATTTCTAGATCATTTTAAAATTCCTTGTTTTTATTATTTTTAATTCCTTGTTTTTATTATTGTGATTATTATTTTAATGACTATTTCACTTTCTTTTATGTAAAGCACTTTGAATTACCACTGTGTATGAAATGTGCTATATAAATAAACTTGCCTTGCCTTGCCTTCTAATTCAGTGTAGTTTGTTGGTTGAACATAATTTCATTAAAAGTTGTCATAACTAAAAAATATTGATGCAAACTGTCGCATTATTATTTTTAACTTTTTTTTTTTTTAATAAATCAATACTGCTTTCTAACTCACACAGATGGCCTCTAAATGACATATGTGTATAGTCAAACCAAAATGTATTCAGACACCTTCAAAATTTCTCACATTATCACAGTTTATTCGCTATAGTTTAAAAAATGGTAATAAAATATAATAAAATAAGAACTCAAGAGTTAAAGTGTCAGAAAAAATTCATCTTGATAATGTCATATAATTTTGATAGAAAGATATGTAACAAAACATAGTCATGTCAAAGTGTCAAATCAAATTTTTGGTCCCAAATTTTTATCAATTTTACTGGTAGTCCACTGTATGAAGAATTTTGGGGTATAATTTGTCACAGTTTACTTTATTTTGCTATCCTCATTTACATAAATGAACTATAGTGTCCTGCACCCACTAGTAAAAAATATTGACTGTATATTAAAATCTTGCAAAAGTTTAACACATCATTTTGTCAATAAAAACAAACAAACATGCAAATGATTATAGAAACTCAGTGTTTGCCCTTTTTACAGCTTCTTATGACATCTAATAAATTCTAAAGTCTAATAAAATGTTACAAAATGGATTAAGATTTTTGAGGAAAAAATAAGCAATACTTAATTTGTCATATTTATCACTGCGTTGTACCTCCACATTCCAGTCTCTGTACAGGAAATGCTGTAACGTGTGCCATGAGTCCATAATTTCTCCATGATTTTTCAGTTTCACTATCAGGCACCAGGGGATTGACCTCATCACACCCCTCACATCTCCTCCCCTCCTGCCTGAAGAGTAGCTGTGGAGAGGTAGAGTTACACAAAGATGAAGCTTTAGTTTTCTCATGTATTACCAATTAAATCAAAATTTCATACATGTGGTTTCCATTACTCATGAACTGTTGGCCGTGCTCGCTTGAGAGATTCTGTTGCTTCTCCTTAACCTTGTCGACTGCGCACTTTGTCATGTGCGGGAACAGAACTTCATGGAAAGTGCAATTGTCGTGAAACGGTTGCAGGAAAATGACATTTTTGTGGATTCACAGGCTGAATTGGTGCTCAGTGAGTTTATTGATGTTATAAAGAGCTTTCCATCAAGCATCAAAGCAGGAAAACACCTGAGGAAATACACACACACACACAAACATCCCAAAACAGGGCACAGAGAGGTCCAGCTGACCTAGTATTGCCTACACAGCTGTGCTTTCACACACAAACACAGCAGTCCTGCACTGTTTCATCTTCATTTAGCATGAAGTCCACAATAGAGATGGTTTGAGAGAAAGGGAAGAGAACAATATGGTCAAATAATAACATTCACTGAACTAATTTAGATTTTTTTCCACATACAATTAAACTAATCATAACAAAATTATTATTATTATTATTATTATTATTATTATTAATAATGGAATTGTTTTGAATGGAACTGCTCTATTCGCAACCTGGTCTCATGATGAAAATGTACCTCTGGGAACTTTTTCGCAATAAGTACATATCAGTTTCCAACAGAAATGAACACTAGAGGCGGTAAAACAGTGAGCACTTGTAATTGTTTTCATACACAGTTATAATTACTGTTCCATATGTTTCGCTTTCTGGACGTAACAAGCTTTGCTCTGTAGCTCAGCTGTCACAGAATTGGACTTAGGATGCAGAATCCTTGAGTAGGAATCCCGTCAAAAACATGACTCACGATGAAAGAGCTGAAAGATGAGAGATCGAAAAACAAGCTAAAATGGCATGCTTGCGATTGCGTTTTTACATCACATTCGCTTTTGTTCATACTGTCGGGTAGGTTTAGGTGTAGTGCAGATGGTACGTTATTTTAAAACGTCACAGAGCATTAGACTTATAGCGCCACTCAATGGACATTTCAAGTCAGAACTGCAGTGACACTTACAAAACCAACGTCACATAAAACGTACCATATGTACGTTCATCTGTTCTGGGGGAAAAAACAAACACTCTTTTAGCGCCACTCAGTGGACATTTCACATCGAATATGTCACGAACGTACATGGCAGTACGTATTTCACGTCTTGCGAAAAAGTTCCCACAGGTACATTTTTGTCATGAAACCAGGTAGTCTATTCTTCTTATAAAATCTTACTCAAAAGCTAATCAGTAATCTGCATTAAAAAGTGTAATATTCTGAAATATTAATACAATTTAAAATATCTTTCTTTTTCAATATATTTAGTCTCAGTGTCACATGATCCTTCAGTACTCATTCTATTATGCTGATGTGTTGCTCAAGAAACATTTATTATTATTATCAGTGTTGAAAACAGTTGTGCTGCTTAATGTTTAAAAGTTTTAAAAGTGCAACATTTATTTGAAATAGAAATCTTTTGGAACAATGTAAAAGTCTTCTCTCACTTTTGATCAATTGAATGCATTCTTGCTTAATAAAAGTACTAATTTCTTTAAAAAATGTTGATACAGGTAATGAGATTTGAAGTTTGAGATTCTCCTTTGGTTTCATTTTCTTTTCTTGTACTCAAAATGCAGATTTTTCTGCTTGTTCCTTTTAAAATGAGCTAATGCGACAATTCCTGAACATTTTGTTTCGCTGCATTGATTTTGTAGGGTGCAGCCAAGTTAAATTTGTTAAAGGAAGTTTACTTGATCCATTTACTTTAGTATTTAATGAACTATTTTATAGCTCTTTATTAACCAAAACTGGATGTACAAGAATCCAGATTCAGACCAACACACATGTTGAAAACTGATTTGACCTATTATGTTCAAATCAAAGCTCTCAATAAAAAGCCAAAAATCTAATGTGGGATTACAGCCATAAACCACAACCACCTACACTGTATTTGTCTTCCCAATATGAGCATCTGTTTCTTCTGAGTTATATATGATTAAGGTAATTCTCCTTTGTTCTTGTTTTTTTTTTTTTTTGCGTCTATGTCCAGGCTTCCTGGCATTTACTCCTTTTCTGTGTACCCTGAACAAACCCCAAATTCACTGGAAGAAGTTCACTGGAAGATTGCTTAACTAGAGATGACAATAAACAAGCTCTTGTATTCATTCTTCCAGATGGTGATACTGTAACACTGAACTTAACACCAATTCCACATCCAGTTGCTGTTATTGAAGCAGATGGTAGTGATGTTGGCTTACAGATAAACCACTGCTCCAATGCTTCCTTCTAACTGCATTAATATCTCTTTAGCACACATCCACTGTGAATGCCAAATCCATTTTAAGATTAAATGAGTTTGATCTGCTCTAAAACAAAGTGAGTTGCCAGAAAGAACAACAGAATAGTTTCGAAAATTTGCTGAAAATTTACTCATCCTCAGGCCATCTAAGATGTAGATGACTTTGTTTCTACATTGAAAAAGATTTGGAGAAATTTAGCATTACATCAATTACTTACGTGGATCCTCTACACTGAATGGGTACCGTCAGAATGAGAGCCTAAACAGATGATAAAAACATCACAGTAAATAATCCATAATTATGCCTCATCCAGTGTAAAAGTTTATCGCCTGTTGTCCACATTAAAATCCACTGACATATTTGTTTAGAAATTTTTCGCTTGTAAACAGTGTTTGATCTGTGCATATTTCTCTCCTGATTCAGACGAGCCAACTTTTTCACTGAAGAAAGCAATATTATTGGTAGAGGACTTGTATTTGAAAAATATGAAGTTAAAAAGTCTTGATGGATTTGTTTAATACAAACACACAGCTTTTTCGCTTTACAATACATTACGTCACCTTGGAATTATAAGGTTCTATCTGCATTCTGAGTGGTTTTGAGATATTGAGCTTCAAAGTTTTTGCATTACATATAGCAAAAATGATATGGGGAACAAGTCTCTTTCCTACATGAAAATAATAGAGACCCTAAATATATTCTACATGTACAATATCAAAATCCTCTCAGATTTTTAAATGGGGATTTTTGGAACAGGTCAAATGCAGATAGAACCTTCTAATTCTAAAAAGTCATTTTCTGCTTGGAATTATAAGGTTCTATCTTGTAAAACATTAATTGAAGCTACAATTTTCAAGAAATACAAATAGGTTTTTATAATTTGTTTTAAAACATAAAATTAGTTTTGTAACAATGTGTCAACATGTATGAGAAAGGTAAAGTTAATGCTTTCTATCACATTTATTCCATATTTTAGGACAAATATTTTTTTCTTGGTTAAGTTAGGCACAAAAGGCAATACTAGCCTAATTATTTTGTCCAGTGCTAATGTTAATTTTAGCTAGGATTATAGTGGGTAATTAAACACATTATTGAGGGAACAGTTAAGGCAGCTAACGTTACTGTAATCCATCTGACCAGGACTTTATTCCACAAAAAGCGGCACATGGAAAATGATACTTAAGGCTTAATGTTGTAAAATTTAACACATTTTAAGACTTTAAACTGCATGAATATTTCGCCAATCATAACATATTCGGGTCTTTAGCGACCCAGACTGCCAGTACGGATGCATCTATAACTGCTGCAATAGCAAACTCTCCTGATAAAAAAAATAAATAAATAAAAATAAAAAATAATAATAAAATAAAGCATACTTCCTTACCTTTTGAAACTTAGAAGGGTTCGAGTTGAGCAGATGATTTTACCATCACTGCCATCGTCAGAGCGCATTTCCCCAGTATATTCAGCATCTGCCTCATATTCGCGATCTCAATATATTCTCAAAACTATCATTTTCAGCATCTCCAAAAACATTTTGATCGCTATTCACCACATCCACCATCAAACCACAGTGACACTTATATTCCATTATGTACAGTAATTGCTCTGCAGTAAGGCCATTCAAACCAGTTCAATTTTTGCAGATGGTATTTATTTTATTTAAGCGCTAATTATGAGTGAAAAATCACGTCATCATTATGTTTTAAACAGTGCCACTTACAGGAAAAAAGGTAAATTGCACTTATTGATTTTGCAGACACATAATTATGTTGTTTAATGTTTAATCTTTCCTGCTGTTACGGAGCAGTCCGGCGAACATGACAAAGAACGTTGATCCTAATTGGTCCTCATGCGTGCATCTGAAGTGCTGATTGGCTGATTCGCAGATAGAACCTTATAGAACCAAGTTAGAGTTCGACTTTGCAGATAGAACCTTTTTGTTTTCTAAATAAAAAGTCCTAAAATGTACAAAACTTAAAAAAAACATCACATACTGTAAATAAGTTGTCACAGAATAAGAATATGTGAATAACTCAATTTTGACAAAAATGTCAGATAGAACCTTATAATTCCAAGGCGACGATTAATTGATGGACTGGAGTTGTGTGGATTACTTGTGGATTATTGTGATGCTTTTATCAGCTGTTTGGACTGTCATTCTGACGGCACCCATTCACAGCAGAGGATCCATTGTTGAACAAGTGATGTAATGCTGAAGTTTTTGCAAATCTGTTTTGTTGATGAAACAAACCTATCTACATCGTGGATGGCCTGAGGGTCATTACATTTTCAACAAATTTTCAGTTTTGGGTGAACTATTCCTTCAAGGCTTCGTAGCCATGAAAGTTGTTCCAAAATATGCATATTAATTATTCTGCCTCCTAAAATACCTTGATTTAACCTATAAGGCAGGATTGCATGTACAGTATCCTTAATGAAGAAAGCAACATCCAAGATGGCCATTGAGGAAAGAGGATTGCTTATTATAAATTGTGCTATATACAGTATGGTCTATGCGTATTAATAGAGTTTTGTGTAGTTATCTTTGAAACATGCTAACATCAAACTGTTATTCAACTTTATGTTGACTCCAAAAAGAATACAAGAATCATGAAGTGGAAGCGGAATAAAAACTAAATTGATTCCTGAGGATTCCCATCTTTACAAATATTTGATGTTAATGCAGACCATATTACGACAGACTGTATCTTTTGAGGTTTTCTGCTTGACTGTTCTTTGATTAAATTCTCCGGAGCTGCTTGTTAGTGAATGTTGTTTCAAGACAATGTTATTCTACTGCTGGATCAAACAGTTTGTGATTCTAGTGCCAGATGAAAGACGATGAATCCATCTCTTTACACAGTGGAACAACAGAACACGCTGTCCTGGATACAGGCTGTGTTTGTGTTAGTGTCTGTGCACACTGCCAATCTGATAATAGTGTAGTTTTCTTTGTTTTAATCCCTCAGGTACTGTTATAGGAAGTGAAGAGAAAGATGGAGTTAGATGCTCTCAGATAAACCAAACAAAATACACGTTTCACCTAGCTTAAAAAGCATCTAGGGAGACCAGATAATAGAAAAACATTGATAGACTGAGACAAAGCAAACAGTGAGACATGAGACTGGAAGGGATTTGTGAAAACTGAAGTGAAGGATGGTAGATGTAGAGCAGAAAAAAAGACATGATGGGTTCCTTGATTGCTATGGGCTCTTGTTTAAAATAAAAACTAAGCTTGATGGGGGTCTGGTCTGGTTTGGTCATGACACAATGTACAGCTGCACTTTTCTGCCAGCAACCCAAGTTTGAATCTGCCTTACAGGGATAGTTCACCCAAAAATGAAAATGATTTCATCATTTACTCAGCCTCAAGTTATTCCAAACCTGTTTGGACTTCTTTATTCTGCCGGACACAGAAGAAGATATTTTGAAGAATATTCTAATGTTAATCAACAAAAAATTTTAATTAAATCAATATAAAATTAATTGTATTATTTTACTATATGATTTATTGCGACATAAAAACAATGAGATAATGATATATTCTAAGCAAAGTCTGTAAAAATAGGGCCCATTGTGCTGTGTTAAAAAAATATTTTCTATCTTGATTTTTCACAGGTGTTTTACTTGTATTTTGAATTATGCATTGGATTGTGTTGGGTTTTAAGGTTTAAGAAAATGTCTGCTTGTCCTGGCAGAAAATTACCAGTACCATTTTTGTTTTTCCACAGATTTTATTTCTTAGACTGGCATCAGTCCTACTAGAATTGTTGTGGACCTCCCTTGAACTGTGGGCCTTGAGAATCATTTCCACCTTTCACCCCATTAGCAATGACCCTGAAAAACAGCAAAAAAACTGCATCAGATGAACCATCCAGGGGTGCGTTTCCCAAAAGCAACTATGGTCATAAATTCCATCATTACCAATAGAGTTCTATGGAACTTACCACAATAGTTAGCTAACGATGCTTTTGGGAAATGCACCACAGTTCAGGGATGAGCGTTTTATAGAAATATAAGAGGAGAGGAGCAGAGGGAGATACAATGCCAACCTGAAAGTCTGACTTTGACTACATCGTTACATGAATCACCATGCCAAAATTCCCCTCACCAAACCCGTAGAGACAATGGACCACAATCAAGAGCTGTCCACTCACACCTCAGGGACGCTGGGACACATAACAGCAGCTCAGTACAATTGCATGTTGTGTAACCATTACAAAATACCACACAGGAGTCAACGTTGACACACTGTAGGCCGCAGAGATTTCTGTATTGTCAAAGCCACAATTGCCAAACATTTAAGACTTTGTAAACCTGCCAATAATTGTTGTGGATGACCATTTTTAAAGCTCTTGTTTGCTTGACGGGCTCATACATTAGAACAATAGCTTGATTTTTAGAAAGAAAAACATTGAGAAAAAGACCTCTTCTGCCTCCACTTTTGCCTGCGAGCTAAATTTAAAGATTTTCTAGCTCATCAGTCATCTCTATTGTATTTTCAAAGGCACAAAGCCACACCACATTTCTACTACCAGAGCTGAAACTGCAAAATGCACATGCATGTTTGACTAGGAAAAAACAACTTTTGTCAGATTTTTCGTGTTGTAACACTGAACAGCCATTCTTCTCCATGTATATCCACAGAATTAACAGATTAAACACATTATTCACCCCCTACCCATATCCTCTAATCTGTCATATAAATAACAACCTCACGTTCTTCATCAGTTGTCACGCTTAAATTCAAACATATGGTCTGAAATTCAGTATTTCAAATGATTTGCATGGTTTACATTCATATGACACTCAGAAAAGCAGCATGAACCTTTTAGAATAAACACAAAATGTGCCTTATATTCAGAGAACGTCCTGAAGCTGTTCACTGGTCCACAGGAAAATTGTTAAGTTCTCAAAAAATACATCAAACAGTGTTTGATTCCTTATAATGACATTTGACATACTTTGCCTGAACACTGTTTGTCTGTTAATGAGACGTAATTAGATTGTTCTGCATTGCTCTTTTATCAGCACTGTGTTTCAGTCATGGGTCACTTTGTATAGAGAACTGATGAAGTCATTTGATTAGCCAGCTTTTTGCAATTAAGTCATCACATGGTATAGTCATATGAATTCACTACATTTTTATACTCTGCTAAACTTTCTTAATTTACATTAATAACATTCCCCAGGGAGTTGGTAATTCCCTTATTCATTTATATGCTGATGATACAATTCTCTATGCAACAGGTTCCTCCCCAGATGCTGTTCAAGCTACCTTGCAAGATAGTTTTTTTCACCTACAGCAGTCGTTTACACAACTCAAACTCACTCTCAATACCACCAAAACAAAAATCATGTGGTTCTATCGTAAGGGTACTACGCCACCTCCTACCCTTAACATTACCACCTGCAATGGGACTATTTTAGAACAAGTCACTGAATACAAGTACTTGGGCATCTGGTTGGAAACTTCACTTT
>JAFVLL020044077.1:123893-147369 GCA_021397915.2 Tor tambroides | reverse complement strand
TGTGTGTGTGTGTGTGTGTGTGTGTGTTTATATATATATAAATTTGATGTTTGATTTTTTTTTTTTTTTTGAGGAAGGCATGACAAAATGTAGGCCTATTAAATATGTCATTTAACTAGTCAAAGCAATCTAAGTTACATTATTATTAATATTAATTAATGTTAGTCCTATTGCTTGGCAAATGTGTTTACACTGTGATGGAAATGTAACAATAATAAAAAATATTTAAACTTAAATCCATATTTAATATCAAAGTGTTTGTTGTTAAATAGCCGTGTAATAAACGGGATAATGTGTAGTCAGCCGGTCATTATCAAAATAAACACCTTCGGTTTGGACAGGTGTTTATTTTTCTACATTTAACGGCTGACTGGACATTGCCTAGTAAATGCTTATAACTATTTAACTATTTAATTTCGACTTTATGGTTGCCCAGTAAAGACACTGACTGACTGACAAGCAGAAAATACGTACTGTTGGGGGCACCGATGGGAGGGGCTTAACAAATGGGAGGAGCTTACTTCTTCTCGCTACTTGTTTGATTGACAGTTGTAACGAGGCAGAGGCTCCGCATTCCTCGAGGCAAGTGCGAGAATTTACCCCAGCCGCAGCAACTTTAGGATGGAGCAATAGTCGAGGAAACTCGTCTCCTCACAGGTACGTCTATTCAATTACATTGGCGAATGTCATTTGGAGCGGTTTAATCACCTCTGTAAATCCACGCTTTGTATAAAATATTCATCACTCGAACCCTATCCTTCACATTTTCTGAACTCAGTTCCCCGAAAATGTTCTGTACCTGCACGAAGGCTTACAACAGAAGTTTATTATGGTCGTGGGAAATGATGCGTGATGAAGCTTACAACGTGTTGCGCATGTGTTTATTTTGGGATAAATTGAGCATCAAACACTGACCTCTCTCCATTAACCAGTCCTCAACTTGATCATTTTGAGGAGAAAATGCAACTATTACGATTTTATCTGAATTATTTACTTGTGATTTTAATTCTATAATCGGCCAAACCGTTATTCGCAGGTTTC
This sequence comes from Tor tambroides, assembly GCA_021397915.2. Lineage (NCBI taxonomy): Eukaryota > Metazoa > Chordata > Actinopteri > Cypriniformes > Cyprinidae > Tor > Tor tambroides. Next base: position 146,328 of record JAFVLL020044077.1, on the reverse strand, counting down.
TATGACTACTACATCTACGTCCAACCAAAGTAATATATTTCTGCTTTTTTAATTGCCTCTTAGGAACTAGATCATAATGAAGAATATGCATGGCTCTGATGTTTTTTGATACATGCACTAGTTCCTGTTAAAATAAATAAATAAATAATAGCTAAGCAAACATTTATTATGCAAAGTTGTTAAATAAATAATAAAATAGTAATATTCAACCATTCAGTATAAGCACATTTATGTAAATAAATGCTGCTGGTGGGAATGACACAAGTTAAACTTTTGTTTTTCTTTAAATATGTTTAAAGTGCAATTTACTATGAGTGAACCATTAAAATGGTTTCCAGCATTATATAAAGTTTAGATATGAATATAAAAGACTGCTGTTTGTAAAACATTTCTAATAATTTATCTTATGAATAATCTACATAGCAGTACATTTTAGGTTTCTGTTTGAAGCTGCTTATATGGAACTGCAAAGTTGTTACATAAATGCTAAATTTGCAGTATCCAACCATGTATGTAGGCGTGCATTTATGTAAATGATCCCATGCTGCTGGAGGGACTGTAAAAGTTAAATGTTTTGTTTAAAAAATAGTTCGTAGTGTAATTTACTGTGCATGAATGAACTGTGGTTTCCAGTATTTGTAAAGTGTAGATATGAATATTAAATGATTGCTGATTGTAAACTATTGCTAATAATTTGGCTTATGATCTAGAATAATATAGAAAGAGTGTATGCAGGGACATGTATTTCAGGTGTCTTGGTGAAGTTGCATGTGGCTGCTTATGTGGAACTGCTTTTCACAATAATGATTCTTGTTGACCTTTATAACAAAACATAAGTTATTTGTTGTAACTCTTTCTCTTTAGCTGTCATTCCAGAGTGTATTGAATCATTCTGACAGAACATCTCTTTGAAGAACATCCTACAGAAGCTTGTTTCTCAGGCAACCGTGCTGGTTTTAGTACGTTACTATAAATATGCGAGTAGGTGGGCAGGAGCTTTATGATCTGGTATTATTTACATAGTCGTGTTCTTTCTCTGTTTCTTTAATGTTCTTCATGTTCATCCGCCAACACATATTTCCCTTGCGTTTCATCTGAAGGTGCATGTAAACATTGTCTAATTAGCCTGGATCGAATTCGTTTGCTGTTCAATTATGACTTGGCATGAACGTTACCGTTCAGACAATGGCCGAGGCCCAGGGACATTCAAACACCGACGTCTTCATGTGTCACTTGAGACAGAGGGCGTCTTTTGTGAGTGTCAAACGCTTGATTGTTGAACCTGAGCCAACGGCTGATTTCCTCTTATCATCTTGAAAGCTGAACAATGAACGTTTGTGTGCGTATCGATGCTGGTCACAGAAAAAGAACAGAATCACCTGGCCGTAACCAGATATGAGCAGCTTTCCCGGTCAGTCGCACCGGTTCTTTGCGATGCAATAGGGTGATGAGATGTATGCTCCGCCCATTAGGAATATTTGATGCGTCTGATTGGATGTAAAGCATTAGCTGTGCCTCTGTTTGCTAACAGGCGAGCAGTTAGAGGGACAGGTGCAGGGTGAAGACCCAGATGCCCTGAAAGACCCCATTATCAGTGGAGCGGAAAGAACCGGTACTTTTATAGAGCAACCCTGAGCATGCTGCATTCATAGGCATAGTATGTATTATTAAATGAATATTTATTATAAATATTTGAATAAATATTAATACATATATTTACATGAATATTTATTATTGTATTATTAATATTTAAATAAATTATTATTTACTGTATTATTATTACTGTATTATTTAAACTCTTAACCCTTAGTATTAAAATTTTATGTGGGCTACAGACATGGATGATACCTTAAATTTTGCAGCTTTTTAAGGAGAGAAATTTTTAGTGATCTGACTTATGATTTTTGCTTGGTAGATGATAAAAAGACTGACTGGTAAGACTTTGCCATATATAAGAATCTGAAAATCATAGTGACTTGGATTTATTTTTTTATTTATGTATTATTATTTTTTTTAAACCCAGAACACCCTAGAAGCCTTTGTTGTTATAACTGAAACTAAAACTATTAAAATTGTTGGAATAAAATATAAATATTAGATGAAAAACTTGAGAAATGATGTCTTGACAGCTAACTGAAATGAAATAAGTTTGAGCTGAAGTATAAAAAGGACAAAAACATAACAAAATGAATCAAATTTAAACTAAAATTAAAATGAAAACTATAATAGCATATAAGTAATACTAAAATAACACTGCTAGAAACCACAAAGCAATCTGCCAAAAATCAGTCGGAACATATTAGTAACTCTGTAGCAATGCATAAAATCAAGTCAGAACACAAATCTATTTATTATTTCAGAAGCAGGGGCTAAAATTTGCTCAGAACCCTAGTATAGAGCCCTTTAGATCCAATAGCATTAGGGCTAGTCATTTTTTATTATTCTAATAAACAATTTCTTACAATATGAACTTCTAAAACATCTATATGACATCCTAAAACACCCAAGACATGCTCAAGGCAAGGTCACTAAGTATAAAGCATGAGTTAAATGTATAGTTGAGCTTGACGTTTGTGTATTGTGATGAGGAGCAGGTATAAGGCTCTCAGTGTGGCCTGAGTTTCTGTGCTCCAGATGGCAGCTGAAGCACTTCGACTGGACATACGTGAGATCAGGTTGAAAGAACTTCTTTGATGAGTCACATGATATGTTCTCATCATCCCAGGAATTAAACTATTGGCTGGCACAATGTAGGGGTTCAAAACTATTTGAAATGCTTTCTGCGTTTCCCTCTTAGTGCCCTGTTGCTGCTGCTTTTTCCAGAAATAATTTGAGGAATTGATCTTCAAAGAGGTCGTGCTGAACTAAAGCACTCTAAACTCAATATGCGCATATGCTCCAAAGTGTTTGCACTTTTGCAAATGATTGAGAAATAACATCTTAAGTGGGTCAACAGAGACAAAGTACACACTCATCCAGCTGAGTGTGTCGGGTCGATTATTTGCAGTGCGGCAGATGTTTGTCGCTGTTGCGTACAATTGCTCCCTTCTTTTCTCTAGAATTTACAGATAAAGGCTCATCCAAGTGCAATTAACTTTAAATGAGTTTATTCTAATAATAGGCATTCATCAATTATTTACCAGGCCCTTCTCTGCGAATGCAAATTCAGATGTCCCTCGTCATGGCAACAGCTTGCTGAATTCTGGCAGTGCCCAGAGGCGTTGGCTTCCTTCACCAATCTCTTGCCTACTTCTCTCAGCCCACAGAGACCTGCTCTGCATTTCAGGAGCTTGTGAAAGAGCTTTTGACATTAAATTGTGTCTGAAAACTTTCTTTGAAAGCATGTTTTGAAAGCAAGTGTGACATTATCTGCTTTAGTTTTTGATATGATATACTCCATTTTTTAGGCCTATATATGCAATGTCAATGTCCTGTCATATGAATTTTAATGGTATTCTTTAAACATGCACGTTTATGGCAAATTCTAGCAGTCTTCCATATGCTTGTTTATACTGTTAACTCTAGAGGGCGCAATTATACCATTTTTTTCTTCCAGATTGCACTGCAGCCCTTTTAAACAATCACTGATTGAGTTCCATTTATGCAATTTATGTTACAGTTTATGTTAAAAGTCACATATCCAAGGCTTTGTATGAAATCTGACATTAAAACCATAGTTTTGTCATAGTTTTGAAATTAAAAAAGTTTCAAATGTAACATAAATAAATAAGATGGCCCAAAGCTGACATTTTTATGCACGTTCAGAGCTCTGGGGTCAGTACGATTTATTTTATTTTATTTTTTATTTAAATGTAATACTTTTGTTAAGCATGGATGGGTCAAATTGATCAAAAGTGACAGTAAAGACATGTACAATGTTACAAATGATTTCTATTTCAAATAAATGTTGTTCTTTTCAACTTTCTATTCATCAAAGAATACTGAAAAAAAATCTATTGCAGTTTCCAATAATATTTTAAGCAGCACAACTGTTTAACATTTCTAATTATATATAAAAAAAATATTATTATTATTATTATTATGAGGACCAAATCAGAATATTAGAATGAAATGTTCAGCTTTGCCATTAGAGGAATAAATTACGTTTTAAATATTAAGTAGAAAACAGTTATTTTAAAGTGTGATAATATTTCAAACAATATTACTGTTTTTGCTGTATTTTTGATTAAATAAATGCATCCTTGCTGAGCATGAAGAGATTCAAAATGATTCAGATTTCAAAATCTAACTCAAACTTTTGAATGGTGGTGTAAAATTGTTATATCTTTTATGCAAAATTGGAAAAGTTACTAAAAACACCTTTGGATCTGTCCCGAAACAGAATCCATGAAGTTCACATCATGTCCTCAAAAGTGCTTTACTATTCACCGAAAACACCAGCCCTCCTTTCATAGCTGCAATTTGATTACTTAAGTGATATTGTGCTGTTAAATTCCTCCTAATTCAATTGTGGTTTTCCATGAGGTACACAATCTGAAATTTTTCCCTTTTTTATTTGCTTTAAATTTGAATAGTAGAAATTTTATTAACTGTAGTGTATTATGCAACATTACAGGGTGTGACTGAGCCAGATCCGGGGGAAAAACACTAATTGTATTTTTTTTGTTGTGGCACACATTCTTCAGTGTACTAGCTGGCAAAACAGACGTACTTTTAAAACAGAAAACGCCTATAAGTGCACACAAAGTGGGTTTGTATTTCTCATGTAGGGTAACAGTGGAAAAATCCATTCATGTAGGTGTGGACTGTTTCTGGTGCTATTTCTAAGTACAAATGAGCTTCGGAAGGTAAGAGTGTATTTTTTTACAGGGATTTCTCATTAAGTCTCTGAGGGTTTACACCCATGATGCAACAATTCCCATTACACAGTCTGTGTTGAGCTTTTCTCTTAGTGACTGAATAAGGACAATCCACATCAGAGCCTTCTAATTCAAAGTGATTCCTCCATCCCAGCGGAGTTTGGGGATCCCTCTCCAAAAACACGAGACCTGGGAGGATCTGCGATATCTTTTGGGGAATCCCACCCTCTGGACTATCACAGGATGAGGACTAAATGACTCAGAATGCCGGAAGCGGCTTGTTTGTGATAACTACTCAAAGACGGAGATCTGCCCACTGCAGCATTTCCTACTGTATGTCTCTTTCTCTTTCTTTTTCTCCGTCTTCCTTTTCCTCTCGTATTTTGTCACTGGGCGGCACGGTAATCCTACACCTGCCTGTTCTCATACGTTGTACTGTAACTGGCTGAACTGCTTTGACAAGTGCGAGGGGGTTAAAACACACTTGCAGCGCAGAGCCGGGCTCCTATCTGGCTGCATCTCTCCACACACACACCCATGCACACACTGGTATAAGAAACAGCCCAGGATCAAGACTCAGTCGTCTGTGAGAAGGAAAAGAAGAGAGAAAGAGCAGCAGAAGGAGAGCAAACAAACTGAAAATTGCAAGTTCAATGCTGCCGCCGTGGAAAGCCTGACAGAGAGCGGGCGGCTCGCCAACTGGAGATGTCGTACGGCGAGCATCAGGAGAATGATTGGATTGAATTGGAGAGCATGGCCAGCTTACCTGAAGACCTGATGCTGAGCGGCGACTTTCGCGGGAAGTTCAAGAAGATCCGGACCAGGAAAAGGCCCACCATTCTGACATGTAGGTGCTGATTGGCGCAAGCCCGCCTGTTTATCTATTGTCACAATCTGCTATGCCGCTTTGCTAGGGTGGTCAGAAGACATAACTTCATGAGTCTTTCCATCAACCATGTGTGACATGCCTCAATGTCTATAGATATTTATTGGTTACATCAAGAGTGTGGCATCATGTTTGTTAAAACAGACTGTTTGCTTTGAGTTTATCAAAGTTGTATATGAGCCAACAGAATGCGTGCAGTGAAAACTTCCATAGCGGTGTGCTGAAATGTAAGGAAATGCAGATCAAAGTGGAAAAAAGCAAAAAATCTCCTTGTGTTTTTACAGTATTCACAAATTCTTAGGTGAATTAAGAGCTGATTTGCTAGGTAATTTTTGGATTGGTAAGATTTTTTTATGTTTTTGAGAGAAGTCTGCATTTGGCTGCATTTATCTGATCAAACTGTGAAATAATATTAGAAATTAAAGCAACTGTATTTTATCTGAGTATATTTTAAAGTGTAATTTATTCCTGTGTTGGCTAAGCTGAATTTTCAGCAGCTGTTACTCCAGTCTTCATTGTCACGTGTTCCTGCTGAAATCATTCTAGTATTCTGATTTGGTGATCAAGAAACCTTTTTCTTATTATCAATGTTGAAAACAGTTTTTTTTTGTTTTTTTTGTAGAAACAGCAATTCACTTTTTTCAGTAGTCTTTAATGAATAGAAGTTCAGCAGAAGATCATCATTCATTTGAAACAGAAATCTTTTGTGACATTATGAGTATGTTTACTGTCACTTTCGATTTATTTAAGGCATCCTTATTAATTAAAAAAAAATCTTATTGACCCCAAACTTTTGAATGGAAGTATACATTAAATAACATGCAATTCATCGTTCTCTACTATTCCTACGTCATTATGGGATAAGTGATAATGATCATGTGAACTTTGTGCAGATGATAAGAAGATTTTCTTCATTGAACCGCAAGATGCTCGTTAGATCTGCTGTCATCAAAACAAAACATTTTCCATAGTGGTATCAGACTCCTTGGACCCCACAGTATTTATCCTGCTTGTTTAATATTATAAACAGTTGAATGTAAATTACTGGAGGCAGATTAGATTGAGGAGAGACGCTGCAAATGTTACTTGAGCCCTGTGTGTCTTAGTCTTTGTGTGTGTTTCCTTGAAAGAGTCTGAAAAGGAGGATAAGGTAAGAGTGTAAGAGGAGAAAGAGGGGCCAGAGGGTGGAGAGAGGGAAAATCAGCACAGGGAGGAAAAGTAGATAGAGAAAAAAAGAGGAGTGCAGAGCTGGTACTGATATCCACAGTGACGCCTGCATCAGTGAGACATGCTTTACATTCCATCACTTCATCAGAGCTTGAAAATGCTTTTAATAGGCTCTTAATGGGACTCAACCTGCTGAACAACCTGCTCCCACTCTCACAGATGGCTTAAGAGTAAATATTTACACTATCTCAAAGTGAAGACGTACCAGTGAATGCCTGTGATGGGAAAATTGATGATTTGATTTGATTTTGATTTTGATTCACTTGAGTTCTGTTTGACTGATTGACTTGAGCTGTTTTCCAATACAGTGCTTTCAGCTGTGAGTTGTAATGGCTTGTGCCCTTTAGCTTTTTACGTCAGGAAGTTTTTGGACATTTCCACCCATCAAGACCTCCATTTGCACTGCGTGGTGATAATGGTCTGGTTGAAAGGTTGAGCGATAGTTCAGCCAGGACTTTATGTAATAATCTCTCTGAGAGCCCCTTGCTGTGCCAGGTCCAATCTCATAACGTCACCGGGTCCGATCTGTGTGGGTTATGTTACTGGGATATGTCATCTTCATCACTATAACCACTGTAGCAATGTTTTAATTTCTGAAAGATAAACAAAAACAGGGAAGCAGAGAATACAGTGTCCCCTGTAGGCAAATTCTAGTTGTAAATGGGTCACACGAAAACATGTGGTACTGTTGACATGCATTACTGTCTGGGCTATTTGAATATGAAAATATAAATAAAAAAGCTGTGCTACAACTGTTTACTCCTATTAACACATGAAAACGTAAGGCCCTTAACATTTTTCAATTGAAAACAATCTGTATCTTATTATCTTTACAGTTGTTTTAATCAGTAATATTAAAACAGACACCACTGTAGCTGTTGTGGATGGATTCATATCAGTATAAACAGAATACAAGTGGGCAAATTTAAACTGGCCTGATAAATAGAGTGTAAGTATTATGTAATTAAGGGCAAGTTCTTGACATCGGAGGGATAGAGAGGGGCATGATGGGATTATGGAGTGACTCAGGACGTGCAGTGCTTGCCAGCAAATCAGCAGTGTGTAAGCTCAATGCAAAACCTGAGAGAGTCTGTGTTTGTGATTGTATTTGAGATAGTATAAAGATCTGATCAGTCCCAGTAATTGTACAGAATGACAATCCTGGTCCACCAGATAAACCAGCACCATATGATACTGTATGCATTTCACAAAGTGCATTTGTGAAGGGGACACTTGCTTACTAGAAATGTCACAAGCGATCTTGTTTACAGGTGCATTGATTGGACTGGGCTTTGTGCTGTGCTGACCTTTGCTGACTTCTTGTGAGCTTTGAACTTTGTCGAAATTCTTATTTAGTCCCTCAGCAAAAAAAATTAAGAAAATAGCATGTGAGAATGTGCTTGCGCTGATGTTACTGTTAAAACCGCCTTGCAGTTGTCTCTTTTCATACTTGACTGACATTTGTGATGAATGGGGACTTTAGCACTGGTTCAAGCCAAAACCAACAGTGAGTGTGAAAGTGAAGAGTCACGGAAGGTCATTGGTGCCACACAAAAAGTAGGCAAAGGCATTGGAATATATGGTAGGCATTTTTTGAATGTTTTTGGAACATTAAAAATTGTGTCGCAACACAAGGGAAACAAGTCGCAACACAACGGAAACAAGTCGCAGCACAAAAGAAACAAGCCACAACACAACGAAATTAGCACAACACAATGGAAACAAGTCACAACACAACGGAAACAAGCTGCAACACAACGGAAACAAGCCACAACACACCGAAATTAGCACAACACAACGAAAACAAGCCGTAACGCAGGAAAATTAGCACAACACAATGAAAACAAGCCGTAACGCAGGAAAATTAGCACAACACAACTAAATTAGTCCTATGCGTTATGTTGTGGTGATTTCGTTGTGTTGTGGAGATTTTGTTGTGTTGTGCACTACTGGGCCACTGTAAGCTTGAGACCAGTTTGTTAAAAGTAGTTGCAAAAGTGACGTGAAGCTCTGTCATCATCTGTTTGCAGATACTACTTGGTTTCGAATTTTGTGTCTAATGCAAGAACATTCAGACATTTTTAAGTGTGATTTAAGTCTCCAAAATGTCCAATATTTTTGGGGCCACTGTATAGTAATTCTATTTATTTAGGAAGTAAATCACCTTAGATTTTCTCCTTGAATTCCAGTTTATCCCGTAGCATTGGTGGCTGCTAACTACCACCGTTTGGAACATGTGCAGATACATAAACTATAATAGCAGAACAAACATTGTCTTCATCTTTATCTATACATCAGGATACTAACCTACCAGATGCGCATTTCCTGGATATTCTCACATGCTAATGCCGAGGAGGACAGTCAGGAGAGTCTCTCTCACTTGGGATGCAAGCAAACAGAGGTTATAATTAACCACGCTGGGCTAAGAGGATTTCTCCCTGCTCTCCCTGCACTGCTTGCAGCCTCTGACTCTGGGTTATTTAAAGTGAACCTGTCTAGAGAGAGAGAGAGAGAGAGAGAGAGAGGGAGAGAGAGAGAGAGGGAGGGTGGGTTGGACACACATAGAGGAGGGGGGAGAGCTTAGCGGATCTGTGGCGCTCTGTTCTGGCTCAGTCTGTGGCGGCAACATCTCTGTTTAGCATCACTCTCCCATAGCAGCCGATTCCACCTGCCTGCTCCGGCCTCTGCTGCAGGCAGGGGGTGGAAACGTACGGGACCTCAGCATCCTCTGACTGACTTCGCCGACTTGCAGATATGGCCAGCCAGCAGGACTCGGGTTTTTTTGAGATCAGCATCAAGTCCCTGCTGAAGTCCTGGAGCAGCAGTGAGTATCTTGGCGCTCAGAGCCGGGGGATGGATCCAGAATTAGTTTGCATGTGAGAGGGCGAGTTTGTTGCTCTGGTGCACGTGCTCTGGTGTTGTTGTCCTCTGTTGTTTATTTAATATTCTGGGGATTTTATTAGGTCAGCGTAATGTAGACTTTATGGCATGTACTGCTATCTCTATTTTGCTTTTGTGCATGTAGTCAATAGATGCTCATGAATCAGGCTTAAAGGGATACTTCATGCAAAAGTGACAATTGTTTATTCGTCTTTATGTCATTCCAAACCTTCTGTGTGTGGAACACAGAAGATATTTTGAGGAACTTGGGAGTCCAAAACAACACTGAGCCCCACTGACATTTTTCAAAATATCTTCTTTTGTGTTTAGCAGAAGAAACATAGAGGTTTATACAGGTTTGGAATGACTTGGGTGAATTGTCATTTTGGGTAAACTATCTCTTTAAGGACAGAGTGTGCTAACGCTGTCTGTGTATAAAGATGGAGCTCTTCAAACATGCTTTCCATTTACATTTGATGCCATAACTTTGATATCAGTGAATAAAACAACAACTGGATTTATTACATTATGTTATGTCAACACTTCTATAAGATCTTGTTGTACAGAACTGACTGTTTATTATGAGGTGGAGGTGGCTGACATTTTTGTCTGTACTGCTTTGTAATCCTTGGCCTGGTGTTCTGGTACACAGTATGCTCCCTAAAGCAGTGTGCATCAGGTGCCTGTTCTCACCAGCCTAACTGACCAATCAGCTGTGAGGGATGGTCAGCCCCCTCGGCCAATCAGCTTGCAGCAAGAGTGGCAGTGAGCATTCTGTGCTGTTTTCTGATAACCTAGAAGTGTCTCCTTAAAAAATCAATGTAGATTTACATATAATACTATTTTATTTATGCTTTTAAAAAAGAAAGTAATACTTAATAGCGTTAAATTGGTCAAAAGTGAAAGTAAAGACATTTATATTGTTGTAAAAAATTCTGTTTAAAATAAATGCTGTTCTTTTAAAAGTTCTATTCACTGTTACACTGTTTCTATAAAAATATTATGCATCAAAACTGTCACCATAGATAATAATCAGTGATAAGAACCAGATCAGTGTGTTAGAATGATTCTGAAGGATCATGTGACACTGAAGACTGGAGTAATGATGCTGAAAATTGAGCGTTGCATCACAGGAATAAAATACCTTTTAAAATATATTGAAATAGAAAACAGTTATTTTAAATGCTAATAATATTTCGCATTATTATTGTTTTTACTGTATTTTTAACTAAATAAATGCAGCCTTGGTGAGCATAAGAGACTTCTTTTAAAACATCTAACAAATTTTAATGATTCCATGGTAGTGTTATAGTTAGCTGTATATGTACATTTCATGTGTAAGTATTTTTTCATACCTCATATGTTGCAAGTAGTTTTATAAGTTGTTTTTACAGACCTGTGTTTGTGTAATTCAGAGGCGAATACTTTTTTTTAATTTATTATTTTTTTTTTTTTACAAATTACGAAATATCTTCTTTTTCAAGCCAGAGTGATAGCAATTATTAATAAAAAATAATCAATTTTAAATTATTTCATCCTGACAGTTTAATCCTCAGTTTTTAGACCGAATCATAATCTCTATCTCTCTCTCTGCCTCAGAGTAAATGGGTGAAACATTCTTATCACTAAATCAAATGTGCTTTGCACTGTGTACCAAATATATTTTTAGCACTGGCTCAGAGGTTTAGAGCTGCGAGTGTCTTTAGCCTAATGGCTAAATCCAGGAAAAATGTCCTTGTTTTTTAGCTGTCGTAATCAGCACTTCTCAAATATCTGCAAATGTATCTCATCTTTCAGTTTTTTTGTTTGTCCTCCTGACCTTTCTGTATGACACAAGGATATAGCCAACTCTCTTCAAATGGTACAGTGTGTTCAGGCAGTTACACAACCTGATCCTGTTTCTCTGGGTTATAGTATACTATAGGTGTGGATGCCCATGGGTGTCCAATATGTGACCTCTGGATGCCTTTTATTCTTTGAAAGGCCTGCAAGTCTTATTCTGTATGTTTAAAAGTCATTTTTGTCATTTCTTATGTCTTCAGTGGGCACAAAGTGACTCAAGACGCCCCTGGACTTTGGTGTGAAATTGTACATAGATGCTATTGAGTTTCAGCTACTGATTCCATATCCATTCTCCCTGTGAACTAAGGTTTTTTTCTGTTTATTGATGAAAGTAACCAGTGGGATATGAGTGGGCTTTGTATGCTAACAGTCTGATAACCATCTGAAAATGGATGGGGCTTTATAGGTCCCATTTATTTAGAGTTATGGCAGTCATCCCCAGGGGCCTTTTGTACACAGTTGGGGTCTATGGATGTAAAAAGCCCACATTATTTACATCAGAGGGGGATTTTGTTAGATGTATGTTTTTCCTGTGCTTGTTGTCCACTCCCTGAACAAGAAAAATGTTGGGAGGACACAACAGGATTTGTTTTAGAAAGAAAAAAGTGGTGTAATATACGTCTGCATCTGTGTTAATGTGTGTGTCCCATGTCAATGTGTGTGTGAAATAGAGAGACGTTGTTCTGTGTCTTGTATTGTCCCTGTTGGGAACAACTCAGAGGCTCCTCTGCAGAGCGCTGATGTAATGCTCTGTCTGAGCCCATCTCTTGTTTGCAGAGTCACATGTAATGCATCAGGCTGCCGTAATCATCCAGACTGGCACTGGAGCGCTACTACTGTGAAAAAATTGTTTTCTGAAGAAAATGAGAGTGATGCTTACATATGCAAAGCGCCATGATGCTAGTGTGTTAGTTGAAATGTTGCTGTCTGGTATCTGGGGTGTTCTGAGTACTTACATGAGCCACAGGTGGTTGTTAAAGTATTCTCTTGCTAGTTGGTTGTGTTTATTATGACAGTCACCTTGCAGCAACCTGATGGAATCATATTCATTTACAAGAAACTGAATTTTAATGAATCTGAATGAATCTTTAGTTTCAAGATAGACTTATTGCTTCTTTTGAAATCATCAGGCAGTGTAATTTAATTTTTTTTTCAAGTTTTGTAATTGAAAAAAATCATAATCCTTGATTTTCAGTTGAAGTTACGCTAATTAGGAATTCTGAAGAGAGGGTCACAGCAAACAAGCAAATTGAACAACTTTTTATATTTAACATTGATTTTTTATTTAATATTATGTATCCACTATATATTGTTTTCTTTCTTTCTTTCTTTCTTTTTGAAGGAAATTAATTTTATTCACCAAGGATGCATTAAATAAAGAAAAAAACTTTATAATTTTGTGAAAGATTTCTATTTCAAATAAATGCTGTTCTTTTAAACTTTCTGCTTATCAGATAATCCAGAAAAAAATTGTAACAGCTTCAATGAATATATTAATCATATCAAAATTAATATGGTTGTTGAGAAACTAAATCAGCATATTAGTAATTTCTAAAATTAATGTGACATTGAAGGAAATTCAGCTTTGCAACCACACATTTTAAAAAATTGGAAGAGAAAACAATTATTTTAAATTGTAATAATATTTTACAATATTACTTTTTTATTGTATTTTTGATCAAATTAATGCAGCCTTGCTGAGCAAAAAAGACTTCTTTCAAAAACAAAAAAAACCTCACCAACCACAACATTTTGAATGGTAGTTTGTATATATACATATTAGTGCTGTCAAAATTAGCGCGTTAACGCAGGCGATGGATTTTTTCAGTTTAACGCGTTAAAATTATTTAACGCCATTAACGCAGGGGCGGGGCCTGGGTTGGCCATCCCACTCATAACTGCTAATTCTGTCTCTTTTTTCTTGACAAGAAGTGAATTTATTCAGTCGCAGAACGTCTTTACGAGCGCATCAAACAGGAGACGTTTCAGACGCGCACTTCAACTTCACTTCAGCGCCAGGCGCGAGTCAAACGAGCGTGGAAACTGTACTGTGCTCGCAGCGTGTGCCCTTCAATACGCACAAAGGTGCAGGCACGTGCATAGCCTGTATCATTTCATATCAAATCGCGAAAGAAACTACGAGCATGCAATGTCGTGTTCAGTTAAGTCCTGAAGTTACCAAAAAGGCGATTAAAGCTGCCATAAAACTGTGCGTGCATGTAATATGTAATATATGAGTTACATTAAGAACATGTCTCTGAAATGGTTTTCAAAACTGTCCTGGAGCATCCTAGCACTGTCTCCCTCATCTAACACACCCGATTCAACTTGTCAGCTCATTAGAAGAGACTGAAATGGGTCCGACCTGAAATGGGTCAGAAAAGGTAGAGTTGAGAGAAAATACGATGCGTGTCAGATCCGCATCACGTTCAGCAGCAGCTCTTAAAGAAACAGCAGCCAAAACAACCTAATAACCTGCTGTGATGTCTGTTAATCAAGAATATAAGAAAAAAGAAGAAATCAATAACTTTTATAGTTTTAAGGATTCATCTGTATTTAGTGTAGAATTTAGTGTTTGATAACAATTTCTGTATATTTCTGCTGAGGGGCACAGGTAGATAAATATGACATTTATTATAACTGGTTTATATATTGTTTTAAGTTCACTTAAATTACAAGTTATTTTTAAAGTCTAATACATGTTAAAATTGATATCTTAATTATAATGTAAAGTTGAATGGCTATAGTTGATGATTAAATATTAGGGGGAAACATTTTTATAGGGAAATCAGTATTAATTGGTATCAGTGATACTGGCCTCCAGTAATAAAAATAAAGATGCCATTCAACAAATATTAAAAATATACTGTCTTTATGTTGTTTGTACATTAATTTGGAGATTGAATGTGAAATTATTGCAATATAAAAGTATATTTAAAAACTTTAATATTAGGTGGGATTAATCGCGATTAATTTCAGAAAAATGTGCGATTAATTAGTTAATTTTTTTTAATCGTTTGACAGCACTAATACATATATAATATTAATATTTTGGAATAAATTTAAAATGTATCCTTAAAAATGAATAGGTTTATACTGAAGTGTCATTTTTACATTTTGATTACATCAATTGCCATACTTTATGGAACCGTAGTTTGTTTATATTTATTTATTGACATTTTAATGTTTGAGATCTGTTTATGCATTTTGTTTGTGCAAAATTTTTATTGCGTCTAGCAAGCCTAGTTGGCATCTCATTTGCTACCCATGGCGGTTTTCCCAAGGGAAGATTGTGTAATGGAGTCAGTGGAATTCAGAAGCTAGATAGTTTATCTCACTCTACGCCGTCTGTGTTTCTACATATGTGCAAACAAGGGAGTGAAAGTGAGTAAGTGAGTCTGTGCCCAATCGAATGATGTTTACACTGTTGGTTAGTGGCGGAGGGGAGATCAGGACGTATAGTGTGTACTCAGTGATAAATATAGCCCTGCAGCTATGCCACTGTAGCATGTCAGTCCTGCGCACTTGCCCAGGCCTCAGCTAAATATTCCAGCCTGACCTTCAGTCTCGAGAGGCAGTGAACGTTTACACTGCAATAGAGAGCTTTCAGAAGAGGAGAGCACACGTGTGGATTTGTTATCACCCAATTTTCGGACTTTTGTTTTGGCTTGCTCTTGGACCGTTAAAGTATGGGGCAAGTGACGATTGGGAGAAGGTTGCGCTATCACTGAAGTGACTGATAAGGACGTGTGAAGTTTGGAAAACTGGATCCCATATGCCGTTCCCCTACTATGGACAGCACAGTCATGTGCTGGAATAAAACCAGCATGGTGAACTTCATGAAAGGTCTGGGTAGGTACAACAAGAGAAATAAATTGCAGTGAGTGAGAATCTGACAGTGAATGATGATGAAATTTGTAAATGAACAACGTGTTTAAGCAACAGAATTAGTAAAATGTGACAGTGTTGAAGGTGAGCTTCAAATGTACCCATGAACTTTTATTGGTGTTTAGATAATATAATGTTTGGGCTGCTATTTACATTAAGAATATGCTATTCAACCATTAACAAGCATGTAGTGGTGCAGAGATTTTGCAAATTTCTGATTAATTAATGAGTGCTTATTAAATACATTACACTTTAGATTGAAAAAATTGGGTAGAAGTTTAAACTTTAGTAAACTTTAGTTGTTTTCAAAGGTGAAGACAAAATTCTTTTTGTTCTAGTTAAGGGAAAGGAAAAACCAGTTTAAGTCATGTATAACGAAGTCTGTTTTCGTCAACATATGATAAGACTGTGTCTAAAACTAGATCAAAATTTGTTGTCAGAATTGTCACTGCTGTGACTATCACATGCCCCATGCAACTCGACCACTGTTACTTACAGTACGGTCCAGTGGCTTGTGTGTGTGTGTGTGTTTGTTGTGAACTCTGTGAAAGAATATTACAACTTCTTAATATAAAATTGCACCTTCTGCTTCTAGGGTGTTACTTTAGTTTGTGTTGAGGAAAGCTGGGTGTTACTTTGTGTACACAAGCTGCAGTCACTGGCAAGCTGCAGAATGAGAAGGTTGGGAAATTCTGAAGTGGATTTCACTGTCTGGATTAGGAAATGGTCATTGTCTGGAATGCAATAATTGATTGTATTCATTCAAATAGTTTTTGACCTCTAAACTAGAACACTAGAAAATCCATGTGATTTATTCTGAAATAATGCATTTAAATTTCAATTTTTGGGTTTCTGAAAAAGACAAGTACAGTACATTCAGCATTTTAGACACAGTTAGAACACCTCATTTCCATGTACATATTTATTTATAATGTTAATATTTTTTATTCTTATTTAATTTTTTTTGTCTAAAGCTTCACCAGGGTACAGCAAGCTTCCTGTCCTACCAGTTTGCTGCTCGCAGGGTGAGAAGGGGCCACCCGCCATGATGCCAATCAGCGTGGACCCAGAGAGCCGGCCGGGCGAATACGTGCTCAAGAGCCTCTTCGCCAACTTCACCACCATCTCTGAGCGCAAAATACGGATTGTCATGGCCGAACCTTTGGTGAGTGACACTTCTGAACTGTTGAAGACCTGTGACCATTCCAGTCCCAATACTCATCTGTCTTTGAGGATTGTCGAGATGGTTGACCAAATGGACTGTTGGAATGGCTTGTTCAGACTGAATTTAACAAGGAAATATAAGATAATCTGGCTAATCCTAGTTGTTTATGTACCTCAGCACGTGATCCTACATCTATGATTCTTGTCAATAGAAATGAAATTTATATCTGTCAGAAATGGAAAATACAGATGAGATGTTACTTTTAAAATACTTGGGGCCAGATTTACTAACAGCTTGCGTCAGCGCAAACCGTCCTTTGGTGTTAAAATTGTACTGTCAGGATTTACTAAAGACGCGCAGTGAAGAATTAGTGCTGAAACGGCATGGACACAGTTATTTTTGCGCCTGAACTTATGAATAACGCAACGCAATTTACTATCATTTTCGCTCGTCAAATTACTGGTATTTAACGCCCAAAAAAGTATGTCTTAAAGCAGGCGGTAATTTGCGCTGCTCATGGTAGATTCCGCTGGTCATTATGGAAATGATCTGGCTGCGTCTGTGTTCTTTAATGTGTGCATTGTCAGTAAATCACAGAATTTTCCCCTCCCATCGACGCTTTTATGGAATTGCACTCTAACGCTAATTTGCCCTGTTTAGTAAATCTGGTTGTTGATTGTTTATCTCTAAAGACACTGAACACTTACCAGCCTTGTTAGTATTTTCCAGACAACGGGCAAATTTACCTGCTTGCGTGTTTAACAGCGATCTGCTAGTTTCATGGCCGACAGGCAGGCTAGTGTTAATTAACCTTTCCCAGGTCTCTCAAAACATCTGCCACCAGGATGAACTCATCTTCTGTCTTCTAATTTTTACTGAAAAAATCTGAGATCAGGTACCCTAAATTGTTCAGCCACAGTTGTGTAGTGTATTGTTTGATAACTGGTATATAGTTACATAAAGAATAGTATGACCTGGATTATCTGCCGTTTATTTGTACGACATCGCTCTGACCGATTGTATGTGAACAGTAAATAGAGCAATTCATAGCTGCAGTATCTTTATTGTTTCTGGATATTATTTACTTTTCTTTCTCTTTGGACACAACTAGAATGTTTTTATGGGTCGGTCATGACTTGAAATACCCCAGTCTTTTGATTCAGAAGTGGAGAAAGGTCCTGCAAGAGCATATTGCCCTGTCCTTGTCTGCCCTCTCATCTGTTTCTCCCTCAAATGACTCCAGCAACTGAAATATTTATTAACCTAAGATGAGAGAGGTGCTTCAGTGGGCTGAATGAGCTCAAATTAAATTTAACACAGTCTGAAAGTGTTATGTCTGACAAACCCAATAGGGTCAGAGAGGACAGTCTGTTCTGGGCCTAAAATCCAAATAACAAAAATGGTAATAGTATTTGAATATCTAAATCGCATATTAACTGTTGTCACCTGAAAGAAGCTACACACAATTCTGGGGCTTTGAAACATCTTATGTTACCTGAGTAGGAGTACGAAATGTAGGTCAGTTTGGTTTTTTTTACACAACCTGTGTTGTTTAATCAGCAGGTCTGATCTGTGATAGTTGCTAAGATCAGCTTTTTCACATTGTAAGACTCTGCAGGTTGCCCTATTTGTGTATACACACTGCTGTTTAAAAGTTTGGGGTCAGGAAAATTTTAGTACTTTTATTCTTTAAGAATGCATTAAATTCACATTTACCTTTTTCTGTTGTTTTTTCAGGAAAAACCTCTGGTAAAGTCTCTTCAGAGGGGTGAAGATCCGCAGTTTGACCAAGTAAGTACTGTTTCCTTTCTGCCCCCCTGAACATATGCGCACATCCCCATGTCCAGTCTGTGGACAGATGTCCCAGTGGAAAGACAAGAGACAGCCTTTTAGCTGCCTGGCTGTGCCAAAAAATTAATCTGACTTTTTGAATTATTAAAATAGATTCATGGATCTGTCTGGCCTTTAAAGCATTCAAAGTGACCTCAGTAAAAGCCTGATGTGGTTTTTGGCTTGTCTGGCTGTCTGAGAGGAGTGAACAAGTCCATTTGCATCTCTGATAGATTAGATAAGAGAGTTTTATGCCTCAAATTCATGATAGGTAGGAGACATTGCATGCTCCATCGGGTCATCAAACATTTTGTTCAGTGCAATGCGAGACATTATTTCTCTGTAATTTACACATAATTGCTTCTGATTATTTTATTCAGGGCTCAGCAATAAATATTGCATATAATTTTCATTGCAAGTTTCCAGTTTTTCTTTGTACATTGATCAAAACGTGTGAGAGCATAATAATATTAAATAAATATATAAATGTACATGTATATATATATAGAGAGAGAGAGAGAGAGAGCATTTGAATTTGTAAAATTGTAAATGTAAATATGGAATTAAATTAAATTAAATTTAAATGAATTAATTATAATTTTGTGTTGGGGCCAGAATGAGCAAGCGGAAAACTTTATTGTTGAGCTTTGTTATATGATTATAATTCTCAAACTCTATTTTTACAGTCAACTCATTTGTAAATGAATGACAAAAGTATCTGCAAAATGAATAAATCTATAAAATGTCCCATTTTTATTGCAAACTTTCTTTTCAGTTTGATTAAACAGTGTAAAAACATATATTATATAAAATTAATATGAATATAAACTATTAATAAAAATAAAATTTAATTTAATTTAAATTCATAAAAA
Source organism: Tor tambroides (assembly GCA_021397915.2). Taxonomy (NCBI): domain Eukaryota; kingdom Metazoa; phylum Chordata; class Actinopteri; order Cypriniformes; family Cyprinidae; genus Tor; species Tor tambroides. Next base: position 126,918 of record JAFVLL020044077.1, on the reverse strand, counting down.
TTATATATAATTTTAAGTTTGCAGCCAGTCAGGGCAAGTAAAAAATCTAAACCAAAAGCACCAGACTGAGCAAGCAGGAAAAAAATCCTTATTGTTTGCTTTGTGATATGATTATTATTACTTTGTCATTACAATTGTAAATGAATGACAAAAGTATCTGCAAAATTAATAAATGTACAAAACGTCTAAAAACCAGAATTTAATTTCAGATAACTTTGAGTAAATGTATTGAAAGCCCAGAATGAATGGTGTTTTTATTGCTTGGGTGGAGTGTGTGTTCCCTGCCCTGAGTTTGTAAGTTTGTTTCTTTATGCTTGTACGTGTGTGTTGGAGGCAGGTGAACAGCAGCCTCATTCAGAGCTCACAGGGCTGTGTTTGTACCCATGATCCCCTGGGCTTTTCAGCAGCCTCTCAGAGAGGGGATTCTTCTCCCAGGGTTCATCAGGGAATGAAGGGCTCGCTGTGTTCACACTCAGCTCGTGAACACCACCCTTTCTCCCTCCCTTTCCTGTGTGTCGAGTTCTCACCAGGGACCGCCTTTCCTTCCTGCACTCATTACCTCAACTCCCTCCTCTTTTCTCGCTTTCTTTGCATCTTGGATACACATTTAAGACACATGCTCACACAAAGTCCCTGCTTTCACCAAGACCACCTCCACACTCAAAATAACTTTCTCCTGAATATGCACCATGAAATACATGGCCTACATACAGTATTATGCAATAGGTGTATTTTTAGTTTGTTTATGTGGAGATTAATACATGCTATCTTTTTTTCAGTTGATCAGCACAATGAGTTCTCTGGCTGAGTATTGCCTACCATCTATCTTGCGAACCCTGTTTGACTGGTACAAAAGACAGAATGGAGTTGACGATGAATCCCATGAGTACAGACCGCGTTCAAATACAAAGTCCAAAAAGTGAGTCCTGTTTGTATCGCTTAGATAAGGCTGAACGTTTAAGCTTAATACAGTACTGATATAGTAAATTGCGCATAATAGAGTTAATTAATGCAAATCTGCCTCATGCATATTAATAAATTCAAAGTTGGCGTTTTGTGAGTATTGTTCATGTCTGTTCATTTTTGAGCCATATATGTAATATCTTTGTGTAGACATTTTCAGGATTTGTTCAGCATTTATTTGAAGTAGAAATCTTTTGAAACACCATAAATGTCTTTTCTATGAATATTGATCACTTAAATGCATCCTGTATTTCTGTGAGACTGCAATGCAATATTGTCACTTGGCCTGATAACTTAACTGGATGATTTGACACAATAGTGCCAGAATAGTCCAGTGACATCAGCCAAGTGGGTGTTGAGTGACTCAGATGCTTCTGTGACTTCTGCTTCCTGTAGCTAGAGTGCAAAACTCCATTTCATCAGTGAGAAATGATATTTTAGTCTGTGAATGTGTGAGAGGGTGGGAGCAAAATTGGCTTACATAATCTGTTTACATTCTCTCTTTTCCAGTGATGAGCAGCAGAAAGATTATCTGCTGGAGAGGAGAGACCTAGCCATCGACTTCATCTTCTCTCTTGTGCTCATAGAGGTTCTCAAACAGGTAGCACACACTTTGATTTGCATCTAAGTAAGTTAGGATGCATATATAACTAACAGACATTAAAAATGTAAACAAATATCCGAGAGTGAAGAGAACTAAATGTACAAATTTGTCTATGGATCATCACCAAGAATCTATAGTGGTTACTGCCTTGCCAGACAATCAAAATCGTCCCAATCAGCTTCAAATTTTATAGCAAATTGTGTTTTGTTTCCGTTGGCAACAAAATGGCAAATTTAGCCATATGTTAAGGCTTAGAAGAGATACACAGATACATAGTATTTAGTATAGTGGTTATTATACAAAGGTAAATCACAGAAAGCAATTATTGGCCAATCAAAACCAAATTATAAAATGTGATACTGTTTGTGTTTTTGGCCAGATGCCCCTCCACCCAGTTGTGGATGGTTTGGTCCATGAAGTCATTAATTTGGCTTTTAAGCACTTTAAATATAAAGAGGGGTAAGAGACTTTTTCCTCTATTGGATACATTTAGTAAAATGTATAAATTCATATAAATTCATACATCTGGATTACTGTTTACATTTGTTTTTTTATGACCAGGTATCATGGTCCCAACACTGCCAATATGCACATTGTAGCTGATCTCTATGCAGAAGTAATAGGAGTCTTAGCACAAGCAAAGTAAGTACTCAATCCAACAATGACAACAGTATTTTTATTTAGCATATATATATATATATATATATATATATATATATATATATATATATTTAGACAGGGTTCGGTTCCCGTGATCAGGAAATTGTACTTTTGTAAAACTGTGAAGTCATAGAAATGAGTAAAATCTTAAAAGATCAAAAGTTTATATTTCATCAAACATATAATTGAGTCAATTTCTCTTTGTAAGTGCTTGTGAAGAATAAAGCTTGCCCTCAAGCCAGTGATTTATCTGTCAGTCATAATTTCTTTTTGTAGATTTCCTGCTGTTAAAAAGAGGTTCATGAGTGAGCTGAAGGAGCTCCGTCAGAAGGAGCAGAGCCCATACGTAGTCCAAAGCACCATCAGCCTCATCATGGGCGTGAAGTTCTTCCGAGTGAAAATGTATCCTGTAGAGGAGTTTGAAGCCTCTTTTCAGTTCATGCAGGTAAATGTAGAATATTAAGGCATTTGGATAATCGTCCTTTCACAAAGCACAGCACTGCTACTGAAGCCTTTTTATTTTTCTGTTAATTTTTGTTTTTGAAATATTTTAATAATTATATTTCTTTGTATTAATTTATACTGAATATAGAGACTTAGATAAGGCTATAGTGATAAGCTCAATGATATTAGCACTCAAGAATGTGAAAGCTAACAGTTTTTCTCAATACTTTGCTCCTTTCTGTTACAGGAGTATGCGCAGTATTTCCTGGAAGTGAAGGACAAAGACATCAAACATGCTTTGGCTGGACTCTTTGTGGAAATTCTAGTTCCTGTAGCAGCGGTTAGAGAAATGTT
>JAFVLL020044077.1:85762-123793 GCA_021397915.2 Tor tambroides | reverse complement strand
GGTAACAGTGGAAAAATCCGTTCACGTAGGTGTGGACTTTTTCTGGTGCTATTTCTAAATACAAATGAGCTTCAGAAGGTAAGAGTGTATTTTTTACAGGGATTTCTCATTAAGTCTCTAAGGGTTTACACCCATGATGCAACAATTCCCATTACACAGTCTGTGTTGAGCTTTTCTCTTAGTGACTGAATAAGGACAGTCCGCATCAGAGCCTTCTAAATAAGTGATTCCTCCATCCCAGCGGAGTTTTGGGATCTCTCTCCAAAAACACGAGACGTGCAAGGCTCTGCGTTATCTTCGGGGAATCCCACCCTCTGGACTATCACAGGATGAAGACTAAATGACTCCGAATGCCGGAAGCGGCTTGTTTGTGACAACTACTCAAAGACGGAGATCTGCCCACTGCAGCATTTCCTACTGTACGTCTCTTTCTCTTTCTTTTTCTCCGTTTTCCTTTTCCTCTCGTATTTTGTCACTGGGCGGCACAGTAATCCTACACTTGCCTGTTCTCATACGTTGTACTGTAACTGGCTGAACTGCTTTGACAAGTGCAAGGGGGTTAAAACACACTTGCAGCGCAGAGCCGGGCTCCTATCTGGCTGCATCTCTCCACACCACACACGCACACACTGGTATAAGAAACAGCCCAGGATCCAGACTCAAGTCTTCTGTGAAAAGGAAAAGAAGAGAGAAAGAGCAGCAGAAGAAGAGCAAACAAACTGAAAATTGCAAGTTCAATGTTACCGCTGTGGAAAGCCTGACAGCTAGGGAGCGGGCAGCTTGCCAACTGGAGATGTCGTACGGCGAGCGTGGCTGCATGGAGCAGCATCAGGAGAATGATGGGATTGAATTAGAGAGCATGGCCAGCTTACCTGAAGACCTGATGCTGAGCGGCGACTTCCGCGGGAAGTTCAAGAAGATCCGGACCAGGAAAAGGCCCACCATTCTGACATGTAGGTGCTGATTGACGCAAGACAGAGTGTTTGTTTGTTGTCACTGTCTGCCATGAAATTAGAGATGGGAGCAAAATTGAGAAACCGCTTTGCTAGGGTGGTCAGAAGACTAACTTCGTAAGTCTTTCTGTCAAGCATGTGTGACATGCCTCAATGTCTATAGATATTTATTGGTTACCTCGAGAATGTGGCGTCATGTTTGTTAAAATAGACTGTTAGCTTTCAGTTTATCAGAGTTGTGTATGAGCCAACTGAACGCATGCAGTGAAAACTTCCATAGCGGTGTGCTGGTATGTGAGGAAATGCAAATCAAAGTGGATTTTACAGTATTCACTAATTCTTAAATTAATTAAGATCTGATTTGCATATAGGTAAGATTTGGGTTGATAAGATTTTTTATTTATTTTTTTTTTTTTGAGAGAAGTCTGCATTTGGCTACATTAATCTAAACAAAAAAATAGAGTGATATTGTGAAATATTATTATAAATTAAAACAACTGTATTTCATTTGAATATATTTTAAAATGTAATTTATTCCTGTGATGGTAAAGCTGAATTTTCAGCAGCTGTTACTCCAGTCTTCATTGTTACATGATCCTGCTGAAATTATTCTAGTATACTGATTTGGTGATTAAAACAACATTTTTCTTGTTATCAGTGTTGAAAACAGTTAATAGTTTTTGTAGAAACAGCGATTTGCCTTTTTCAGTAGTCTTTAATGAATAGAAGTTCAAAAGAACAGCATTTATTTGAAATCTTCTGTGACATTATAAATATGTTTGCTGTCACTTTCGAATAATATAAGGCATCCTTATTAATTTAAAAAAAGAGTCTTATTGACCCCAAACTTTTGAATGGTAGTATACCTTCCAATTCAACATTCTCCACTGTTTCTAAGTCATTAGGTAAATGTGATAATGATCATGTGAACTTTTGTGAGTTTTTCTTCTTTGAACCACAAGATGCTTGATAGTTCTGCAATCATTAAAGCAAAACATTTTCCCTAGTGGTATCTGACTTGTTGGACCCCACAGTATCTGTCCTGCTTGTTTAATGTGATAAACAGTTTCATGTAAATTACAGGAGAGGAGACACAGAGGCAGCTTAGATTGAGGAGAGACACTGCAAATGTTACTTGAGCCCTGTGTGTGTGTGTGTTAGCCTTTGTGTGTGTTTCCTTGAAAGAGTCTGGAAAGGGAGGTTAAGGTAAGAGTGTAAGGGGAGAAAGAGGGGCCAGAGGGTGGAGAGAGGGAAAATCAGCACAGGGAGAAAAAGCAGATAGAGAAAAAAAGAGGAGTGCAAAGCTGGTACTGATATCCACAGTGACGCCTGCACAGGGAGACATGCTTCACATTCCATCACTTCATCAGAGCTTGAAAATTCTTTTAATAGGCTCTTAATGAGACTCAACCTGCAGAACAACCTGCTCCCACTCCCACAGATGGCTTAAGACTAAATATTTACAAAGAGAAGACCTGCCAATGAATGCTTGTGATGGGAAAATTGATATTGTTTGTAAAGTTATGAAATATTTTAGAAGTCTCAGAATCATAATATTTTATGATTATTTTTTATTTTATTTTATTTTAATGATTCACTTGAGTTGTGTTTGCGTGATTGACTTGAGCTGTTTTCCAATACAGTGCTTTCAGCTGTGAGTTGTAATGGCTTGTGCACTTAGGAAGTTTTTGGACATTTCCACCCATCAAGACCTCCATTTGCACTGTGTGGTGATAATGGTCTGGTTGAAAGGTCGAGCAATAGTTCAGCCAGGACATTATGTAATAATTTGTCTGAGAGCCCCTTGCTGTGCCAGGTCCAATCTCATATCGTCACTGGGTCCGATCTGTGTGGGTTATGTTACTGGGATATGTCATCTTTATCACTTAACCACTGTAGGAATGTTTTAATTTTTGAAAGATAAACAAAAACAAGGAAGAAGAGAATCCAGTGTCCCCTGTAGGCAAATTGTAAATGGTGTCACACGAAAACATGTGGTACTGTTGACATGCATTACTATCTGAACTGTCTGGGGTATTTGAATATGAAAATATAAATAGATAAGCTGTGCTAAAACTGTTTAGTAGCACATGAATATTTAAGCACTTAACATATTTCTGTTAAAAACACTCTGTATCTTATTATCTTTACAGTTGTTTTAATTAGTAATATTAAAGCAGACACCACTGTTGTTACAATGAGTGGATTCATATTAGTAATAGTAAGAATAAATAGACTGTTTTCCCCCAGAACACAAGTGGATAATTTAAACTGGCCTGATAAATAGAGTGTGAGCATTATGTAATTAAGGGCAAGTTCTTGACATCGGAGCGATAGAGAGGGGCATGATGGGATTATGGAGTGACTCAGGACATGCAGTGCTTGCCAGCAAATCAGCAGTGTGTAACATCCAAAGCTCAATGCAAAATCTGATAGAGTCTGTGTTTATGTTTATATTTGAGAGAGTATGAAGATATGATCATGCAGTCCCAGTAATTATACAGAATGGCTTTATTGGTCCACCAGCTAGACTAGCAGCACCATAGTGTAAGCATTTTTACAAAGTGCCTTTGTGAAGAAGACTTTTGCTTACTAGAAATGTCACAAGCGATCTTGTTTACAGCTGCATTGATTGGACTGGGTTTGTGCTGTGCTGACCTTTGCTGACTTCTTGTGAGCTTTGGACTTTGTATAAATTCTTATTTAGACCCTCAGCAAAAAAAATTAAGAAAATAGCACGTGAGAATCTGCTTGCGCTGACGTTACTGTTAAAATCGACTTGCAGTTGGCTTTTTTCATACTTGACTGACACTTGTGATGAATGGGGACTTTAGCACTGGTTCAAGCCAAAACCAACAGTGTGTGTGAAAATGAAGAGTCACGGAAGGTCATTGGTGCCACACAAAAAGTAGGCAAAGGCTTTGGAATATACAGTGGCCCAAAAAAAGTGAATATCTTTGCATTATATTACAAAATAGTAAATTTAAGTAATTGTTTCCGAAGAAGCCTCTTATGCTCCAAGTCTGCATTTATAATACAATTACAATAATACAATTACAAATACAATAAAAATAAAATTGTGAAAAAATTATTGTCATTTAAAATAACGTTTTATATTTTAATATAATGTATCATGCATCAATGTAATGTCACATGATCCTTTAGAAATCATTCTAAGAAGATGTTTATTTGGTGCTCATGAAACATTTCTTATTATTTTCACACTTGAAAATGGTTGTACAGGTTCTTATTTTTGTATGAACTGTGATACATTTTTTCAGGATTGCTTGATGAATAGAAAGTTTAAAAGAACAGCATTTATGTGAAATTGAATTTTTTTGGAACCATGTAAAAATATTTACTGTCAATTTTGTGATCGTGAGGGAAACTGACTTCATGCATCCATTAAAAATCAGCTTGAGACCAGTTTGTTAAAAGTAATTGCAAAACTGACATGAAGCTCTGTCATCACCTGTTTGCAGATACTTTTTGGTTTTTCTAATGCAAGGACATTCAGGCATTTTAAGTGAGATTTAAGTGTCCAATATTTTTGGGGCCACTGTATAGTAATGCTATATTGGAAATAAATCACCTTAGATTTGCTCCTTGAATTCCAGTTTATCCTATAGCATTGGTGTCTGCTAACTACCACTGTTTGGAACATGTGCAGGTACATACACTATAATAGCCAAACAAACATTGTCTGGGGCTTCATCTTTACCTGTACATCAGGATACAAACCTACCAGATGCCCATTTTCTGGACAAGGAGGACAATCAGGAGAGTCTCTTTCACTTGGGATGCAAGCAAACAGAGGTTATAATTAACCACGCGGGGCTAAGAGGATTTCTCCCTGCTCTCTCTGCACTGCTTGCAGCCTCTGACTCTGGGTTATTTAAAGTGAACCTGCCTAGAGAGAGAGAGAGAGGGAGGGTGGGTTGGACACACATAGAGGAGGGGGGAGAGCTTAGCGGATCTGTGGCGCTCTGTTCCGGCTCAGTCTGTGGCGGCAACATCTCTGTTTAGCATCACTCTCCCACAGCAGCCGATTCCACCTGCCTGCTCCGGACGCTGCTGCAGGCAGGGGTGGAAACGTACGGGACCTCAGCATCCTCTGACTTCACCGACGTGCAGATATGGCCAGCCAGCAGGACTCGGGTTTCTTTGAGATCAGCATCAAGTCCCTGCTGAAGTCATGGAGCAGCAGTGAGTATATTGGCTCTCAGATCGCAGCCAGGGCTGGCGGGATGCATCCAGAATTAGTTTGCATGTGAGAGGGCCAGTTTGTTGCTCTGGTGCACGTGCTCCGGTGTTGTTGTCCTCATTTCTTTATTTAACATTCTGGGGATTTTAATAGGTCAGTGTAATATGGACTTTGTGGCATGTACTTCTATCTATATTTTACTTTTGTGGATGTAGTCAGGCTTAAATGGCTCCTTAATGCAAAAATGACAATTCTGACATTGTTTATTCATCTATATGTCATTTTCTGAATGTAGAACACAGAAGATATTTTGTGGAACTATGGAGTCCAAAACAACATAGAGCCCCACTGACATTTTTCAAAATATCTTCTTTTGAGTTTAGCAGAAGATATAAAGTTATACAGGTTTGGAATGACATGGGTGAAATATCATTTTAAGAACAGAGTGTTCTAATGCTGTCTGTGTAAATATTGTAGATAAAGATGGAGCTCTTCAAACATGCTTTACATTTGATGCCATGACTTTGATATCAGTGAATAAAACTGGATCTATAACATGTTATGTCAGCACTGCTTCTGTGAGATCTTGCTGTACAGAACTAACTGTTTATTATGAGGTGAAGGTGGCTGACATTTTTGTCTATATTGCATTGTAATCCCTGTCCTGGTGTTCTGGTACACAGTATGCTCCCTAGAGCAGTGTGCATCAGGTGCCTGTTCTCACCAGCCTAACTGACCAATCAGCTGTGAGGGATGGTCAGCCCTCAGCCAATCAGCTTGCAGCAAGAGTGGCAGTGAGCATTCTGTGCTGTTTCTGATAACCTAGAAGTGTCTCCTTAAGAAGTCAATGTAGATTTACATATAATACCTTTTTAATGTTAAAAAAATATATATTTCCAATATTACTGTTTTTACTGTATTAAATAAATGCAGCCTTGGTGAGCATAAGAGACTTCTTTTAAAAACATTTTCAAAATTGTAATAATTCCTCTGGTAGTGTTTGTATATGTACATTTCATATGTACTGTAAATATTTTCTCATTCCTCATGTTGCAAGTAGTTTTATATGTTGTTTTTTTACAGACTGTTGTTTCTGTAATTCAGAGGCGAATCCTTTTTTTTCCCGAATTACGAAATATCTTCTTTTCAAGCTAGAGTGATATCAAATATTAATAAAAACAGTCAATTTTAAATATTTCAGCCTGAAAATTTAATCCTCAGTTTTAGACCAGATCATAATCTCTGTCTCTCTCTGCCTCAGAGTAAACGGGTGAAATGTTCTTATCACTAAATCAGATGTGCTTTGCACAGTGTACCAAATATATTTTTAGCACTGGCTCAGAGATTTAGAGCTGCGAGTGTCTTTAGGCCTAATAGCTAAATCCAGGAAAAATGTCCTTGTTTTTTAGCTGTCATAATCAGCACGTCTCTCAAATATCTGCAAACACATCTCATCTTTCAGTTTTTTTGTTTGTCCTCCTGACCTTTCTGTATGACACAAGGATAACCAACTCTCTTCAAATGGTACAGTGTGTTCGGGCAGTTACACAACCTGATTCTGTTACTCTGGGTTATAGTATACTATAGGTGTGGATGCCCATGGGCGTCCAATGTGTGACCTCTGGATGCCTTTTATTCTTTAAAAGGTCTGCGAGTCTTATTCTGTATGTTTAAAAAGTTTTGTTATTGATTATGTCTTCAGGGTCTTGTTTAGGACGCCCCTGGACTTTGGTGTGAAATATCGACATTTTGGGATTGTACATGTGTAAGATGCTATTGAGTTTCAGCTGCAGATTCCATATCCATTCTTGCTGTGAACTAAGATTTTTTTTCTGTTTGTTGATGAAAGTAACCAGTGGGATATGAGTGGGCTTTGTGTGCTAACAGTCTGATAACCATCTGAAAATGGATGGGGCTTTATGGGTCCCATTTATTTAGAGTTATGGCTGTCGTCCCCAGGGGCCTTTTGTACACAGTTGGGGTCTATGGATGTAAAAAGCCCACATTATTTACATCAATGGGGGATTTTGTTAGATGTATGTTTTTCCCGTGCTTGTTGTCCACTCCCTGAATAAGAAAAATGTTGGGAGGACACAACGGGATTTGTTTTAGAAAGAAAAGAGGGGTGTAATATACGTCTGCGTCTGTGTTTATGTGTGTGTGTGAAATAGTGAGGCGTTTTTCTGTGTCTTGTATTGTCTCTGTTGGGAGCAGCTCAATGCTCAGAGGCTCCTCTGCAGAGCGCTGATGTAATGCTCTGTCTGAGCCCATCTCTTGTTTGCAGAGTCACATGTAATGCATCAGGCTGCCGTAATCATCCAGACTGGCACTGGAACGCTACTACTGTGAAAAAAATGGTTTTCTAAAGGAAAAAGAGTGGTGCTTGCAAATGCAAAACGCCATGATGCTAGTGTGTTAGTTGGAGTGTTGCTGAGCAGTATCTAGGGTGTTCTACATGAGCCACAGGTGGTTGTTGAGGTATTCTCTTGCTAGTCGGTTACTCTTATTATGACAGTTACCTTAGTAACCTGATGAAATCACATTCATTTACTAAAAACTGAATCTTTAGTTTCAAGATACACTTATCAAGATAGACTTTCAAGATACTTCTTTTGAAGTCACCAGTCAGCATAATTTCAACTTTTTTTCAAGTTTTTTAACTTAAAAAAAAACAAAAACATAATCAGTCCCAGAATTTCAGTTGAAGTTACACTACTCTGCAAACTGAACTTCTTATATTTAATATAGATTTTTTTTTAAATGTAATATTATGTATCCACTACCATTCTAAAGTTAAGAAGGTGTTAATATATATATATATATATATATATATATATATATATGCATTAAATAAGAACATTATAATTTTCTGAAAGATTTATATTTCAAATAACTGCTGTTCTTTTGAACTTTCTGCTTATCAAATAATCCAGAAAAAAAGTGTCATGGTTTCAACGAATATATTAATCAATAACTGTTTTCAACAATGATAATATGTTTCAGAATATTAGAATAATTTCTAAATTTTATGTGACACTGAAGGAAATATCAGCTTTGCAATCACAGGAATAAATGACATTTTAAAAATATTATAATAGAAAACAATTAGTTTAAATTGTAATAATATTTCACAATATAACTGTTTTTATTGTATTTTTGATCAAATAAATGCAGCCTTGCTGAGCAAAAAAGACTTCTTTAAAAACATTTTTTTTAAAAAAAAGACCTCTCCAACCACAAAATTTTGAATGGTAATTTGTATATATATACATATATAAAATTATTATTTTGGAATAAATGTAAAATTTATTATTAAAAATTAATAGGTTTATACTGAAGTGTCATTTTTTACATTTTGATTATGTCAGTTGCAATGCTTAATGCTATTGTAGTTTGTTTATCTTTATTTATTGACATTTTAATGCTTAAGCTCTGTTTATGTGTTTTATGCAATATTTTTGAGTTTAGCAAGCCTAGTTGGCTTCTCATTTGCTGCTCATGGCGGTTTTCCCAAGGGAAGATTGTGTAATGGAGTCGGTCGGTGGAATTCAGAAGCTAGATAGTTTATCTCACTTTACGCCGTCTGTGTTTCTACATATGTGCAAACAAGGGAGTGAAAGTGAGTGAGTGAGTCTGTGCCCAATCGAGTGATGTTTACGCTGTTGGTTAACGGCAGAGGGGAGATCAGGACGTATAGTGTGTACTCAGGGATAAATATAGCCCTGCAGCTATGCCACTGTAGCATGTCAGTCCTGCACACTTGCCCAGGCCTCAGCTAAATATTCCAGCCTGACCTTCAGTCTCGAGAGGCAGTGGACGTTTACACTGCAATAGAGAGCTTTCAGAAGAGGCGAGCGCACGTGTGGATTTGTTATCACCTAATTTCGGACTTTTGTTTCGACTCGCACTGGGACCATTACAGTATGGGGCAAGTGGCGATTGAGAGAAGGTCTCGCTATCACTGAAGTGACTGATAAGGACGTGTGAAGTTTAGAAAACTGGATCCCATATGCTGCTCCCCTACTATGGACAGCACAGTCATGTGCTGGAATAAAACCAGCATGGTGAACTTCATGAAAGGTCTGGGTAGGTGCTACAAGAGAGAGAGAGAGAAAGAGCAGCGAGTGAGAATCTGTCAGTGAATGATGATGAAACTTGTAAACGAACAAAGTGTTTAAGTAACAGAATTAGTCAAATGTGACACAGTGTTGAACAAATGCAAGGCTAGCTTCAAACTTACCCATTGGTGTTTAGATAATATAACAGCAAAACAGACTGAAGAAATATATGGATCTAAGATGGTTCGATGAAATTAAGATATGTTTGTTGCCAACTGCAGTGTATGTTAATGAATGATTTGCAGTTAGGTAGAATGCAATGAAATGAAGGAAATATTAATACAATTAATAATTATATTAATAATGAACTTTTTTTGTTAGTTTATACATTTTTATAAATAAGAAATATTTATAAATTAATATTTTTTTTTAATTAAAGTATATTATTTAATACAATTTAGTTTTAGCATTCGGGCTGCTATTTACATTAATAATATGCTATTCAACCATTAACAGGCATGTAGTGGTGCAGAGATTTTGCACATTTATGATTAATTAATGAGTCATTATTAAATATATTACACTTTAGATTGAAAAAAAGTGGATTAAAGAAGTTTAGTAAACTTTAGTTGTTTTCTGAGGTGAAATACTGTAGGTGACAAAGGCCTTTTTGTTCTGTTGTTCAACGTATGATCTAAAACTAGATCAAAATTTGTTGTCAAAATTATCGCTGATGTGACTGTCACATGCCCCCTCTGCAACTTGACCACTGTTACTTACAGTACAGTCCAGTAGCTTGTGTGTGTGTGTGTGTGTGTGTGTGTGTGTGAGAGAGAGAGAGAGAGAGCTCTGTGAAAGAATATTACAACTACTTGATATGAAGTTGTACTTTCTGCTTCTAGTGTGTTACTTGAGTTTGTGTTGAGGAAAGTTGGGCGTTACTTTGTGTACACAGGTTGCAGTCGCTGGCAAGCTGCAATTGGGAAATTCTGAAATGGAGTTCACTGTCTGGATTAGGAAATGGTCATTGTCTGAAATACAATAATTTGTATTCATTCAAATAGTTTTTTATCTCTAAACTAGAACACTAGAAAATCCATGTGATTTATTCTGAAATAATGCAGATTTTCCATTTTTAGGTTTCTGAAAAAAACAAATACAATAAATGCAGTATTTTAGACCTCATTGTACATATTTATTTATAATGTTAATATTATTTATTCTCTTTTTTTTTGTCTAAAGCTTCACCAGGGTACAGCAAGCCTCCTGTCCCACCAGTTTGCTGCTTGCAGGGTGAGAAGGGGCCGCCCGCCATGATGCCCATCAGCGTGGACCCAGAGAGCCGTCCAGGCGAATACGTGCTCAAGAGCCTCTTCGCCAACTTCACCAGCATCTCAGAGCGCAAAATACGGATCGTCATGGCCGAACCTTTGGTGAGTGGCAGTTTTGAACTATTGAAGGTAACGATCTTGAGACCTGTGACGATTCCGGGCCCAGTACTCATCTGTCGTTGAGGATTGTGGAGATGGCTGACCATATGGACTGTTGGAATGGCTTGTTAGGACTGAATCTAATAAGGAAATATAAACTAATCTGGCTAATCCTAGTTGTTTATGTAGCTCAGCACGTGACCCTAAATCTATGTATGGTTCTTGTCAATAGAAATGAAATTTATATCTGTCAGATTTGGAAAATACAGATAAAATGTTGATTGTTTATCTCTAAAGACACTGAACACTTACCAGCCTCGTTAGCATTTTCCAGACAACAGGCAAATTGACCTGCTTGCGTGTTTAACGGCGAGATGCTAGTTTCATGGCCGACAGGCAGGCTAGTGTTAATTAACCTTTCCCAGGACAGATATATTGTGTCCCTCAAAGCATCTGCCATCAGGATGAGCTCATCTCCTTCTTCTAATTTGCTAAAAAAAATCTGAGATCAGGTTACTTGAATTGTTCAGCCACAGTTGTGTAGTGTATTATTTGATAAAGAATAGTATGACCTGGATTGTCTGCAGTTTATTTGCACAATGACATCCCTCTGACCGATTGTATTTGAACAGTAAATAGAACGATGCTATTTACTTTTCTATCTCTTCAGACACAACTAGAGTGATTTTAGGGGGCGGTCATGTCTTGACATACCCCAGTCTTTTGATTCAGAAGTGGAGAAAGGTCCTGCAAGAGCATAAGGCGGTCCATTAACCTCTTATAAAAGCCTTGAGGGATATTGCCCTGTCCTTGTCTGCCCTCTCATCTGTTTCTCCCTCAAATGACTCCAGCAACTGAAATATTTATTAACCTTAGATGAAAGTGGTACTTCAGTGGACTGAATGAGCTCAAATTAAATTTAACACAGTCTGAAAGTGTTATGTCTGACAAGCCCAGTTGGGTCAGAGAAGACAGTCTGTTCTGGGCCTAAAATGCAAATTACAAAATGATAATAGTATTTAAATATCCAAATCACATATTAAAAAAGAAGCGACACACAATTCTGGGTCTTTGAAACATCTTATGTTACCTGAGTAGGAGTACGAAATGTAGGTCAGTTTGTTTTTTACACAACCTGTGTTGTTTAATCAGCATGCCCGATCTGTGATAGTTGCTAAGATCAGCTTTTTCACATTGTAAGACTCTGCAGGTTGCTCTGTTTGTATATACACACACACTGCTGTTTAAAAGTTCGAGGTCAGGAAGATTTTTTTCCCCCTCAACAAAAGTACTTTCATTCTTTAAGAGTGCATTAATTCATGTTTACCATTTTCTGTTGTTTTTACAGGAAAAACCTTTGGTAAAGTCTCTTCAGAGGGGTGAAGATCCGCAGTTTGACCAAGTACGTACTGTTTGCTTTCTGCCCCCTGAACATATGCGCAGGTCCCCATGTCCAGTCTGTGGACAGATGTCCCAGCGGAAACACAAGAGACAGCCTTTTAGCTGCTTGGCTGTGCCAAAAAATTAATCTGACTTTTTGAATTATTAAAATAGATTCATGGATCTGTCTGGCCTTTAAAGCATTCAAAGTGACCTCAGTAAAAGCCTGATGTGGTTTTTGGCTTGTCTGGCTGTCTGGGAGTGAACAAGTCCATTTGCATCTCTGATAGATTAGATAAGAGAGTTTTATGCCTCAAATTCACGATAGGTAGGAGACATTGCATACTCCATCAGATCATCAAACATTTTGTGCAGAAGGCAAGACATTATTTGTCTATAATTTACACATAATTGCTTCTGATTGTTTTATACAGGGCCCAACAATAAGGATTGCATTTAATTTTCATTGCAAATTTCCAGTTTTTCTTTGCAATTTGATCAAAAAATTCTGAGAGCATTATAAATATAAATAATATAAAATATAAATATAGATATATACATTCATATGTAAACATACACACAACTATGGAATAAAATAAAATAAAATGTAAATAAATTAATTATAATTTTACATCGGGGCCAGAATGAGCAAGCGTGAAATTGTTTTATTGTTGAGCTTTGTTATATGAATATATTTCTCAAACTCTATTTTTACAGTTAACTCATTTGTAAACGAATGACAAAAGTATCTGCAAAATGTATAAAATGTCCCATTTTTAGGTTATTTTCAATTTGATTAAAAAGTATAAAAACAAAAATATTATATTAAACTAATACAAATGTAAAATAAAAATAAAATTATATGTATATGTAAAATTATATTTTTGAAAAGAAAATATTAATGTAAATAAGGAATTTTTTGTTTAAATTCATTAAAAAAGTGAAAATTTAAAGTTTGCAGTCTGTCAGGGCAAGTAAAAAAAATCTAAGCCAAAAGCCAGACTGAGCACACAGAAACAAAAAATCCTTAATGTTTGGTTTGTTATATAATTATTATTCCTAAACTTACTCATTACAGTGAACTAACGTGTAAATGAATGACAAAAGTATCTGCAAAGTTAATAAATGTACAAAATGTCTAAAACCAGAATTTAATTTCATATAACCTTGAGTAAATGTATCAAAAGCCCAGAATGAAAGGTCTTTTTATTGCTGGCTTGGGTGGAGTGTGTGTTTCCTGCCCTGAGTTTGTAAGTTTGTTTCTGTATGCGTTTATGTGTGTGTGTGTGTGTGTGTGTGTGTGTGTGTGTGTGTGTGTGAAAAGATGGATCTCAAAATCATACAGTCATTGTTGGAAAGGGTTCAAGTACACAAAAATGCTGGAAAAACCAAAGAATTTGTGGGACCTGAAGGATTTTTCTGAAGAACAGCAGGCAGTTTAACTGTTCACAGTTGGAGTTTTGTGGGTATTGTTCATGTCTGTTAATGTTTGAGCCATATATTTTTATTCGTATTTTTGTGTAGACATTTTCAGGATTTTTCAACATTTATTTGAAGTAGAAATCTTTTGTAACATCAATTCTGATCACTTCAACCCATCCTTGATGAATAAAAGTATTGATGTCTTTCAAAAATCTATTTTAAAAACGTCTTTCTGTGAGACTGCAATGCAATATTGTCACTTGGCCTGATAACTTCTGTCTTAACTGGATAATTTGACACAATAGTGCCAGAATAGCCAAGTGACATCAGATAGCCAAGTGGGTGTTGAGTGACTCAGATGCTTCTGTGACTTCTACTTCCTGTAGCTGGAGTGCAAAACTCCATTTCATCATTGAGAAATGATATTTTAGTCTGTGAATGTGTGAGAGGGTGGGAGCAAAATTGGCTTACATAATCTGTTTACATTCTCTCTTTCCTAGTGATGAGCAGCAGAAAGATTATCTGCTAGAGAGGAGGGACCTAGCCATCGACTTCATCTTCTCTCTTGTGCTCATAGAGGTTCTCAAACAGGTAACACACACACTTTGATTTGCATCTAAATAAGTTTAGATCCAAATGCAACTAACAGACCTTAAAGATGTAAACAAATATTCAGGAGTGAGGAGAACTAAATGTACAAGTTTGTCTGTGGATCATCACCAAGGGCTATCAGAATTGTCCCAATCAGCTTCAAATTTTATAGCGAATTGTGTTTTGTTTCCTTCAGTAACAAAATGGCAAATTTAGCCATAGATTAAGGCTTAGAAGAGATACGCAGTTTAGTGGTTATTATACAAAGGTATTTGAAATCACAGAAAGCCATAATTGGCCAATCAAATCCAAATTATAAAACGTAATACTGTTTGTGTTTTTGGCCAGATGCCCCTACACCCAGTTGTGGATGGTTTGGTCCATGAAGTCATTCATTTGGCTTTTAAGCATTTTAAATATAAAGAGGGGTAAGAGACTTTTTCCTCTATTGGATACAGTAAAATGTATAAATTCATGCATCTGGATTACTATTAACATTTGTTTTTTATGACCAGGTATCATGGTCCCAACACTGCCAACATGCACATTGTAGCTGATCTCTATGCAGAAGTTATCGGAGTCTTAGCACAAGCAAAGTAAGTACTCAATCCAGCAATTTTTGTTTACCAGTGTTAAATTGTGCTTTTTGAAATGTGTAGAAAATATACTAGCTCTGGAAATCAGCCTTTGTGAGTTTCTAGATCTTCAGAAGCACATAGCTTTCAAGTGGTCTGAATGCTTAGCGTCCTCCGTATATAAGTGTCATTCCTATAATCTGTGTGATACTCCTACAACAAAACAACTGCGCCTGTTGCAAAACAGTTGTCTCTGTGCGTCTCTTTTATTTCCGCCTGGGTGAAATAGTCTGTTGGTGCTCGCTTGCTAAATAGATGTTGCCAGGTCTCTGGTTGTCTTATTTGACAGCTCAGGGTCTGACTTGTTAGAGGGCAACATCACCAGTGCTGTGTTATTTTATTTTATTTTCCAGAAATTTTGCTTTTGTAAAACTGTGAAGTCATAAAAATCTTAAAAGGTCTAAAAGGTTTTTTTCCCCCTATCTTATATTTCATCTAACATGTAATCGACTCGATTTCTCTTTGTAAGTGCTTGTGAAGAATAAAACCTTTGCTTTCAAGCCAGTGATTTACCTGTCCATCATAATGTCTTTTTGTAGATTTCCTGCTGTTAAAAAGAGGTTCATGAGTGAGCTGAAGGAGCTCCGTCAGAAGGAGCAGAGCCCACACGTGGTCCAAAGCACCATCAGCCTCATCATGGGTGTGAAGTTCTTCCGAGTGAAAATGTATCCTGTAGAGGAGTTTGAAGCCTCCTTTCAGTTCATGCAGGTAAATGTAGAATATTAAGAGATTTGGATAATCTTCCTTACACAAAGAATAACACTTCTACTGTAGCCTTTTTATTTATTTATTTCACTTGTTTAATTTATTATATTTATTTTAAATACATTTATACTGAATATCTAGTCTTAGATAAGGCTATAGTGATAAGCTCAATGATATTAGCTTTCAAGAATGTGAAGGCTAACAGTTTTTCTCAATGCTTTGCTCTTTTCTGTTACAGGAGTGTGCGCAATATTTCCTGGAAGTGAAGGACAAAGACATCAAACATGCTTTGGCTGGACTCTTTGTGGAAATTCTAGTTCCTGTAGCAGCGGTTAGAGAAATGTTATAAAGATCTGTCAACACTGTGCAATTGGATGTTATTTACATGAACATTACAAACCACTCACACATCATTGTATATGACCTGTAGAACATATATAGCCATATAGCACCTTTTTTAATCCTTATTTTGGTAGAAATGTCTACAAACGTTTTGATCCTCTTTATTATTGTCTTTCCATTCTTTAATAGGCTGTCAAGAATGAGGTGAATGTTCCTTGTTTAAGGAACTTTGTGGAGAGCTTGTATGATACCACCTTGGATCTTTCAACAAGAAAGAAGCATTCTCTGGTCAGTCTGGATTTCATAAGATATAGTGTTTCATACAGTTTGACGGCACTTTGAACACTATGTACCCTTCTCTTTGTTTTTTTAGGCTCTGTACCCACTAGTGACATGTCTGCTCTGTGTCAGCCAAAAGCAGTTCTTCCTCAACAGATGGCATGTCTTCCTCAACAACTGCCTCTCCAATTTGAAGGTATGTAGTTTATTTATTCATTTATTCAACTGGATTCAAACTGGTTTTCTCACTAATTACATTCATCATTACAGAACAAGGACCCTAAAATGGCACGGGTAGCATTAGAGTCCCTCTACCGACTTCTGTGGGTCTACATGATTCGCATCAAATGCGAGAGCAACACTGCGACACAGGGGTAAGCACACCCGTGGTCTGCTGCTACTTGAATTGAACCATGTATTTAAAACCACTACTAAAACACCCATCTGAGACCCCCAGAGACAAGTCGTGGGTAGGTTCGCAGTAAACTGATTTTACATAATACGGTCCATCTCGTGAATGCCAGCTTTCTTGGTGGAGTTCTAAAGGGCTGAAAAAACAAAAAATAAAAACAAGTCTGTACCCTACCCCTCCCATGGCCGTCAGTCCAATGAACCCGGGATGTGACCGCACCCCTCAGCCCTTCTCAGTGGCAGTGAGTAAACAAGCAATCCATTACAGTCATCGTGCCTCAGGCGGAGGGGTAATTACTGACAGTGCTGCCAGAAATGGGTGGAGAAAGGAGAGAACCAGAAAGGAGGCTGGTGGTCATGGGTGATGGGTGTTGGAACGCCAAGACCGTCCACTGGGAATCGAAAGCTTGGCAAACGAAACCATTTACACACCCATATTTGATCTTCTGGGCTAGAAATGAACATTGAACAAGTGTAGATGTCTTATACAGCTAGTCCATAATAGATCGATCGGAATTAATGTAATAAATGGTTGATGTTGTTTGGGAAAGGGTGTACATGCCCTCAACACCAGAAGGGGAAGTTGTGGTGAGAGTTTTTGAACTGTGAGCATACTGTAGTACAAACTGAACACTGAATACATATTAAAAAAGTGCTATATGTGAAACAGTATTGCCTTATGGAACAGTACAGATTTCAAATAGTAGTATGCTACCTAAAAAGTAATATATTTGGCATTTTTATTCAGTTTTTGTTTTATCATATATATTTAAACTTTTGGCAGTTTGTTCAAATAAATGAATAAAAAATAATAATATTGTAGTGTTTGATCGTGAGCACCAGTTGACCACCAGTTTGATGTCTTTTTTATATTTAATATTTTATTCAGCAAGGATGAATTAAATAGATCAAAGTGACAGCAAAGACTTTCATAATTTAACAACTTCTTTTTGAATTAAATGCATTTTTTACATTCAGTTAATCAAAGAATTCTTAAAAAATGTATCAGTTTCCTCAAAAATATTAATCAGCATAAAATCAGCATGTTAGAATGATTTCTGAAGGATTGTATAATAATATTTCACAATATTACTCTTTTACTGTATTTCTGATCATGTAAATGCAGCCTTGTTGAGCATAAGAGACTTCTTTAAAAAACATTAAATTAACTCACCGAACTTATTTAAGAAGGCATATTAAATATCTAAAGCATGGGAGGGGAGGTTAGTGCTGGAACCACAAGGATCATAAAATGCTCAAATTAGGCAGGAAAACTGGTGTTGGGTCAGCTAGCAGTTCTTGCGATGTATTTAAAGAGATGTATTGCATTATAGCAAGTCATAAATATCCGAAACCTTGGCTTTGCATGCCACATACCAAACTATGACTTAGGAGTTTACAACCACTATGAATAAACCCAAAGAGGACAAACCTCACTTAAAAATAAAATTTCACAAATAAGCCAGGCTCAGGTCTGCCACTGTAATGGAATGCTAATTATAACGAGCTATCTGTGTCATTATGCTTTGACCTTCTTTTTGTATATGTCCGTGCCAGATTCTAAACTTGTTATTGGTAAACACTGTGATCTTGTCCCAACAGCCGCCTCAACTCTATTGTGACGACCCTGTTCCCTAAAGGATCCCGCAGTGTAGTTCCTAAAGACATGCCTTTCAATATATTTGTTAAGATTATCCAGTTTATTGCACAGGTAAGTCTGCGATTAAATGACAGGCAGATCTAAAACTAAAACCTCTATAATAATCTGCTGTTACACCATTATACAAAACCTAATTCTCATTTGTTGTGAAAACAGAGCATGTGTCTAAGGACAAAGGATTTAGAGTTGTTGCCGAAACAAATGCGCAATGACAGCTAGATTCCCGTCATTAATTCGCAAGACTACACATATTTAGTGTTCCTGATGCAGCATGTGTTAAAATATTTACATTTTGCATACTGCATCGTTGTATTTCCTCATTCTTTTTTTATATTACAGGAAAGACTTGACTTTGCAATGAAAGAAGTCATTTTTGACCTGCTGTGTGTTGGGAAGCCTGCAAAAGCCTTTAGTCTTAATCCAGAGGTAAAGTGTTGTCAAATTACAAAATATGTAGTAGCTTTATCTCAGTGTTATGGCACTCATATCTTGATTTCTTGTTCTGTAGCGAATGAATATTGGTCTCAGAGCATTCCTGGTTATTGCTGACAAGCTGCAGCAGAAAGATGGTGATCCCCCAATGCCGAACACAGGGGCAACGCTCCCTTCTGGAAACACACTACGAGTCAAAAAGACATTCCTGAGCAAGCCTCTTACTGAAGATGAGGCCAAAGTCATAGGTGAGTTCATCTGTTGTACTTGTAGAGAAATAATTTCAATAAAAATAAAGGCTGTTTATGGGACTAAATGAATGTTTTTTTGCGCTGAGTAACAAAATAAATAAAAAAGTGGCTTTTTTAATGAACAGAACAGGCATTCATTTAGCAAACTTTTCAAGCAAAACATTTTGCAAAAAATTGTAAAACAATAGTACTATTCAACAATTTACTATTCAGAATTTAGAAAACAGTATTTGAACTTTTTTATAATGTATGAATAATATTAATGCAAGAAAGATAACATGGAAACTTTTCAATCATTTAATTTAAATTATATAACAAAAGTGAAGATCTTCTTGAAGAAAATATTTTGTTTGCCGTTTCTGCTGATTTTGTTATCTAATGCAATGAAATCCATACTTTTTTTTTGTTTATTTGTGGATAATTCTGGCAAAATTGAGGTGAATAAGCTCAGACCGATAAGACTTGCGATCAATCAGGTCCAAAACGAAATACAAAATCTGTGCTATTTTAGGGTTGCAGAGGGGTGGAACATTTCCAGAAAATTACAGAAACTTTCCAAAAGTTTCCAAAAATTCCAGAATTTTTCAGAACGTTTCCAGAAAATACCGGTAAGTTTCCAAAATATCTGGAAAGTATTGGAAATTTTCTGGATTTTTTTTTTGCCTGTTTGCCTAGTGCTAATAAGAAAGAAAACATGTTGAAAAGATTGAATCCAAGATTTGATAATAATATACAGGCATTTTACAAATTTACAGGCAAATTTTGGTAGACTGGTCATTTTTGACTGGGAACACCAGGTGTAACAAGGTGGGAAAAAATCCTGAAAAAGTATAAAAAGAAAAAAAGAGAAGTTATGTGTGAACAAAGTCCGTAAGTTTTAGTCCAGTGCAATAACATTAACTAGCATTTTTGGGAGAAAGAAAATCCTCTCTGGGTCAACATTGCTGAAACAACATGAGAGAAATGCAAGGTTTGACCAAAAACATAAAGAAGAGAAATTGTCTTCTTGATCATATTGATTGACATTTTCTCATTAAAAACTGTGAACATGCCAGTCTTTTAACTGTTGCATTGTTTCAATCATCAGGAATGTCCCTTTATTACCCCCAAGTGAGGAAAGCTTTAGACAACATCCTCAGACACTTGGATAAGGAGGTTGGCCGCTGTATGATGCTGAGTAATGCACAGATGCTGAATAAGGAACCCGAGGATATGATTACGTATGTCACACACAACACTCTGTCTCTGTATCTGGTACTCTGCGCACCTGTCTGACCCATCAACCCAAATCCAACTAAGCTTGAGCTTGTCAGTTCACTGTTTGAGCTTATGTGACCTCTCTCTATACTGACAGGGGTGAGAGGAAACCTAAGATTGACCTCTTTAGGACATGCATGGCCGCCATTCCACGCATCATTCCCGATGGCATGTCCAAGTCAGAGCTCATAGACCTTTTGGCACGGTAAGTGTGTATATGTTCAATGCATGAATGGGCGTGTAAGCAGGAAGCATTTGCTTCGACGAATTGCCCAATGGTCAGGTTTCCTGAAAGCTTCAGTAACATGATCCCTCCCAGCCCCCAGCTTGAAAAAGATGTCCCAGTGCAATCTGAGTCAGGGCTGGTCTAATCAGACTTAATTCTTCTTGTTCAAGCCATTAGGTCAGCCAGCTAGTTCAGAGTAAAGTTTATCTCTCTGTGAACTTCCTCCACTGGAGCTGGAGGGATTTCTGCTTTGTAATGGAACATCTTGGAAAGTATGCAGATTATTTATGAAGATTGGTGCGCGATACTATTTTGATACGTATTGAAACATTTTAAGAACACACACACATCAAGTTACTAAAATTAAAACTAAAACCATTAAACAACGTTTTTGCTTCTTTAAATAAAATAAACATGAAACCAAAATAAAAGAAAATATATTGTTTTTAGTTCAGCTTGTTGTCAAGGCATTATTTGTAATTTTCTTTTAGCTTAACTTGAAGTACTAAAATAACTAAAACTGAAATGAAAATGAATAAAAACAATATATATATTTGAAAAAAAAAGAATAAAAATGACAAAACTCAACAAAATTCTTAAAACTTTAACCAAAATAAAAATGATATTGAAATAATATCAGTGATACTAAAATAATACTTTTATATACATAGAAAACATTAAATGTTTCAAATGAAAATAAATTGTCAAAATATGGGTGAAATAATGTTCCACCATCAGTCAGCATAAGAAATTGACTTGTGCTTTTCAGAATATATAAAAGAATAAGTGATCACACTAAATTTTATTATGTTTTAAATGATTAAAAACTTTTCTCTGTAAAAATGGGTATAACATAGTGGTTTGAAGGATAGTGACAAAGATTGGTAAAAAATTTCAACTTACAGTTAATTAATTTTTTGGGGCTGCATAGTGTATTTTAATATCATCTAATGAGTATTTTAATATCATCTAATGATTCTTGTTCTAAATATGCCTGACAAGAATGTTTGGTATATAAACCCCTTTTCGTCTTTGACCAATATTTAAATATTTATATAATTTTTTATATACATATATACTTTTTCTACTGTATACATGTTTTTCTGTCTTTTAACTGTCAGGTTAACCATCCATATGGATGATGAACTGCGTCTGATAGCCCAGAATTCCCTGCAGAGTCTGCTGGTGGACTTCTCAGATTGGCGGGAGGAAGTGCTCCTGGGCTATTGCAGCTTCCTGCTCCGAGAGGTTCAGGACACACATCAAACCCTGCTGGACTCCTCACTTAAACTACTGCTTCAGTTACTTACACAGTGGAAACTAGCACTACTAAGCACCAGCAAGACTCTGGACACATCAAAGATCTGCTCCGCTGAAGTAAGTGGCAAGAAAAAACTTGTTTCAGTGTCAAATCATAAGAAGATCTCTAATATCTGAGTTGTTTCTTCTGGAGAGCAAATTAAAAATAAAATAAAATGTATAATATAAAACATTTAAAAAAGGAAATACAATTTTTAAATATATAATGTAAAATAAAATGTATTACAACATAAAAAATAATATAATATAATATAATATATGTTTGTGTACTTTAGTTGTTACACAGTAGCTCTGGCTCCAGGCTGCCTGCAGAACGGATGCCTCACTCCACAGTCCTGCATGCTGTTGAGGGTCTCGCTTTAGTGCTACTGTGCTCCTGCCAGACAGGCACACGCAAAGTAGCTGTGTCCATCCTTCGAGAGGTCCGCCAAATCTTCCTCACCATCGGGCAGACTGAGGTAAGAGTCGCTTGGAGCCTTACTTGATCTGATATAGGCCTTTGAGTATACATCCACTCATTTACTGTGGAATGTGGTATTTTTTCTGCACAGGAAGATGAAAGGCCCATGATAGATGTACTGGACCAGCTGAGCCCAGTGGTGCTCGAGAGCTTTGCCCACGTGGCGGTGGCTGACTCGGTGAGTGCCTCTCTGTTCGGTCCTTTGCGGTTTCGCTCACATGTGAGTCTCGTTGGACTTCTACAAAGTGTCTTCTGTTCTGAGCTTATAAGAAAGTCTGTTTTTCTTCTCTGAGCTTGGAGTTTAGTGTATTAGGTGATGACTTACATAAATAATGATTTCGAATCACATAGATACTAGATGTCAATACTAAATTGGTATATTAAAGAGCTAAATTTAGCATAAATCCATTTTGTGTTTTGTCTATAATTCTCCAAAATTCTTCAAAAATCTTGTTATTCAACCAGTTTTCTTTCATTTTACTGTTGAGTTCTCTATAAGTGGCCACTATGATCTCTTCCCCTCCACTTCCCCGCAGGCGTCCCTCCCCACTGGGCAGCATGCAGACCTGCAGTGGCTGGTGGAGTGGAACGGATCTCTGGTCAGCAGCCACTATGATGTGCGGAGCCCGTCTCGTGTGTGGATCTTGGCACAGTCTCTGAAGGAACCCTGGGCTCTGTGCCTCTTCAGCCTTCTGAGACAGGAGTACCTCCCCAAGCACTGTCCCACAGCGCTCAGCTACGCCTGGCCCTACGCCTTCACCCGCCTGCAGCTCCTCATGCCTTTACTCGAGCCCAGGTGAGGGATAGATAAAATATTTACTGTAAGGGTTTATTTGACCTTTCAAACTTTCTCCTACATCTATATATGTATTATTGAGCGGTCAGTGGTTTGATTGGTCTGCATTGTCGCTTTAATTATTGCGGCAGCCTGATCGGTTATGTAAGCATTTACATCTAGTTGACCAAGCTTTAAGCTTAAAGTGCAGGAGGAGCTTTTTAAGCATTTACTCTATATCTATTTTTAAGTTTAAGCTCTTAATGGCTTCCTGTAGCCACTTTTTATTATGATACTGCACTTGTTTAAGTGGTTTTGCTTCTGATACCAGACTCTGTAAAGTCCTATTTGGGTTACTGTTCTTTTCATATACAGTACATTCATAATACAAGATAACTCAGCAAAATGTCAAATCAATATATTAATCAATCGATCAAATGTTTTGGGTCAGTAATTAAAAAAATGCATTAAATTGATCAGAAGTGACAGAAAAGACATTGTTAATGTTACAAAAGAGTTCTATTTTAAGTAAATGGTGTTCTTTTGAACTTCCACTTCATCAGAAAATTTGAAAAACAATCACAGTCTCCAAAAAATATAAATCAGCACCTGTTTGTAGCATTGATAATAATTACAAATGTTTCTTAAGCACTAAATCAGCATTTTAGAATGAAGAATCATGTGACACTGAAGGCTGGAGTAATGGCTGCTGAAATTCAGCTTTGCCATCCCAAGAGTAAATTAGAGTTCAGAATATATTGAAATAGAAAATAGAAGTTTTAAATTGCATTAACATTTCACAATATGACCATTTAACTGTATTTTTCATCAAATAAATGCAGCTTAGTTGAGCGTAAGTATGGAAGCCTGTTTCTGCCAACTGAATAAAAAATAAAAAGAAGTAATTGCGAGTTTTTATCTCACAATTCTGACTTTTTTTAATATGCGTTGTTTATAATTGCGAGGTTATTAAGTCAAGTTCTGAAGGGTATAAAAACTGATATGTTCTCAGAATTGCGAGTTTATATTTTGCAATTCTGAGGTTCTTTCTCACAATTGCAGGTTTATATCATGCAATACTGACTTTATATCTCAACTGCGAGTTTATATCACACAATTCTAAGAAAAAAGTCAGAATTGCGAGTTTGTATCACACACAATTCTGAGAAAGTCAGAATTGCAAGATGTAAACTTGCAATTGCGAGAAAAAAAGTCAGAATTCCCTTTTTTATTTTTTATTCACTGGCGGAAACGGTCTTCCAAACACGTTAAAAAATGCAACTGACACCAAACTTTTATGGTCCAAAAACCATTTAATTTATTCAATATTTAACTAGTTCTAATTTGCCTATTTTTCACTTTACATCAGTCATTCAAATGTTTTCATCTCTTAGCAACCCAGTTAACGCCAAGAAGACAAGCTCGGCTGGTTCAGCAGACACCTATGTTTCTCTCTGGAGAAACTATCTGATTCTTTGTTTTGGTGTGGCCAAACCCAGCATCATGAGCCCAGGTCATCTTCGAGCTTCCACCCCTGAGATCATCACTCTCAGTACAGACAGCAACAGCAGCTATGACAACAAGGTGGGTGGGGCTTCTTATGCATCATGCACCAGTCATGTCTACAGTCATACGCCCCAGTCAGTCATTCACTGACTTGATGGAATCATTGATTGACATCTTATTCTTTAGATCCTCGGCACCCCGTCTGTGGCCTGGCTTCTGAAGCAGTTGGTCCCTCTGATGCGTTCAGAAAGCATTGAGATCACAGAGTCGTTGGTGCTCGGATTTGGCCGCACAAACTCACTCGTTTTCAGGTATTATATAGCAAATATATAAACATTTAAGATCTCTAATGATGTAACTGATGTAAACATTAAGATGGGTCAACTTCCTACAAGATGCTGCATTCTCATAATAGAACGTTCACTCATTTTTGATTATCACACATCACAACATACTGTGTTTTATTGTTTGCAATGTGTGATGTAAGTTCAGCGAGATTTTTTCAGATAAGATATGAGCAGCATCTGATGTTCACATTCTAGTCATAACTCTTTTTTGTACTTGTCAGGGTTTTTGAATTCCTTGACTTTATTAAGGCGATGCACAAACACTGTATGCATATAATTATGATACCATAAATGGCCAGACAAAGAAAGCATTAAAATGTCAGTCATGGAACAATGTTCAGTCTACTGTGCAATTACAATTGTGTGTATTCAGATGCTAAAAAATATATAGACTTTTTGCGAGAGCCATTTTCACTTGGATTTTTGATACCTTCTCTAAATCTCGACAAACCTTTTTCCAAAGCAGTGATCATATGCCATATTACATTAGTTATGTCTGCTTATTTCAGTTCTTGGAATCATAAAAAAAGTATTTATGGGAATAGAGCAATTATTGCTCTATAAACCTTGGCAGCACAGTATTGATTCTTCTTTAGCCTTATTGATTTTATATTTGTTGTGTCTCGTACAGAGAGCTTATTGAGGAATTGCATCCTTTGATGAAGGAAGCTTTGGAAAGAAGACCTGAGGTCAGTTACAGTATATATAATTATACTTGTAATGTAATTTCTAGACTAAATTAATGAAATATTTTTTAAATATTTTAAGTTTCTGTTGTAATTTTTCTCATAATGTGTCCTCTAGAATAAAAAAAGACGAGAGAGAAGAGATCTGCTAAGACTCCAGCTCCTCAGGATCTTTGAGCTGCTGGCGGATGCCAGTGTCATCAGTGACAGGTGAGAAGGATGTTATTATTATGGATTCTGTTCTCTGGACACCTCCATTGTGTCTCATTATGAACTTGCAGGCTAGAAAACATGAAATGATCCCCATCTCTCTGTCTCTCAGCACTAATGGAGCTCTGGAACGTGATACGCTGGCCCTGGGCGCTCTCTTTCTTGAGTACGTGGACCTGACCCGGATGCTTCTGGAAGCTGAGAACGACAAAGACATGGAGATTCTCAAAGACATCCGAGCTCACTTCAGCGCCATGGTGGCCAACCTCATACAGTGTGTCCCAGGTAAAGAGGAAGACATCTCACAAACTCAGTTTACAGTTAATGTCAACGTGAAATCAAAATTTAGCCCATTTACTTTCTTAATATACATTCTTGTTTGTGCGCAACTCATAAATTGTCATAATATTGTTTTTCTACTTTAAATATTTATTCCTCATGTTAAATAATGACATCATACTGATGGTCATGAAGTTATATTTCGCTCTGGGAAGCGCTCCACATTTTCTTTGTTTAGGAAATGGAATTCATTGCTAGGTTACAGTGTATTCAGTCACAGGACTCCTGACGTCAGTCTTGATTTAGTCTTCCCAGTGGAGACGCTGCCTAAAATAGCAGTAGATTAGATCAAGAGCCACTTCATGGGCAAATGATGAGTCGCACAGTGGCCAGTCATTTTGCCTGTTATTTCTTATAAAAAAAAAAAACTAAAATCATAAGGGTTTTAAATTGTTTAGGCACTATCACAAAATATTTTTTCATGAAGGGGTTCCTGCAGCCCAACTTGCATTGATAAAACGTGTAACTTTCGATGTAAAATTTATGTTTTTATACTTTATTTTTTTTAAATCTAATACTTCTCTTCTCCTCTCCTTGTTTCTTTTTTTTCATAGTGCATCATCGACGTTTCCTCTTCCCTCAGCAAAGCCTTCGGCACCATCTCTTCATCCTTTTCAGCCAATGGGCTGGACCATTCAGTATCATGTTCACGCCCCTGGATCGCTATAGTGACCGGAACCATCAGATTACTCGATACCAGTATTGTGCTCTTAAGGTAGTACAGACTACATTTATATAATATCGAATTTTATATATCATTGCTTTAGATGGGTCTTCATTTAAGATAAAAAAGATGTATGTTTTTCATAATGAATACACACAACTGTTTAAAAGTTTGGGGATACTGTATTTTATTTGATCAAAATACAGTAAAAATACTAATATTGTAAAACAGTGTTGCAATTGAAAAGAACTGTGTTCTATTTGAATATATTTTAATCAAAAATACAGTAAAAACCTATTTATTTGATACCGTAAAACAATATTGTCTAATAATATTACAACTGTCACATGATTTGTCAGGTGGAAAAGTCTTTACTGTCACTTTAAATTAATTTAATGCATCCTTGCTGAATAAAAGTATTAATTTCTTTATATATATATATATATATATATATATATATATATATATCTTACTGACCCCAAACTTTAAACAGTAGCGTATGCATGTTTCAAAATGTCATAAAAAAGAAAAA
Source organism: Tor tambroides (assembly GCA_021397915.2). NCBI lineage: Eukaryota > Metazoa > Chordata > Actinopteri > Cypriniformes > Cyprinidae > Tor > Tor tambroides. Next base: position 96,718 of record JAFVLL020044077.1, on the reverse strand, counting down.
AAAGTTTAAAGAGGAACATTACAACAAATAATAATTAGTGCTGTCAAACGATTAATCGCGATTAATCGACATTCAAAATAAAAGTTTTTATTTATGTAATATATGTGTGTGTACTGTGTATATTTTATTATGTATATAATAAATACAAACACATTCAGTATATATTCTGAAAATATTTACATGTATTTACATGTTTATATTTATATTCAGATAATTTATATTATATATAAATATACTTAATATGTAAACATAACATATTTTTCTTAAATATATACATACATATGTGTGTATTTATATATACATAATAAATATACACAGTACACATACATATATTATGTAAACAAAAACTTTTATTTTGGATGCAATTAATCACGATTAATCGTTTGACAGCACTGATAAAAATACATTTAAAATATTAAATAAATAATAAAAATACATATTTTTACAAATATATTTATTTGGAATCTGCATTTGAAAGCAATGGACTGGGATGATTTTTTACTCTGGCTCTAATTTAAAACATTGCTTGTGTTGCTAATCCAGACCGCAGACATATACACCGCTAATTTTATCTCCAGAGGTCTACTTATAGCCCAGGAAGCGCTGTAGTCATTTACAGTGCAAGACCTCAATGTGGACACACATGCCAAAGAGACAAAAGTGGGTCCACTACGTGACGAATGAGTCCATTTGTGATGACGGTGCATGTGTGCTCTCTTTTGTCTATGGGAACCCTGTACTCATAATGTCAGCTCTGTCCAAATTGACGACGTGTAAACATATAGTTCACATCAGGTTTGTTCAGGTTAGGATTTCTGGAAAAATTACACCCACCTCAAAAGCTATTATTGTTTGTGCGTGTACGTGTAGCTTCTTGTGTTGCTGTAAACCCCTTCCCCATAATGGAAAGGCGGGTGTTGTAAGACGATCATATATAATGTTGTAGCATTTGTGAAAGGTGTGTAATTTCAAGACCCTGGCGTCATTAAAACACACAAACTTCCAGAACATGATACGAGTCCTATGAGCCTCTTCCCTGTTTCTTTGAAGTATTTTTTTTTTTGTTTTGTTGGACACGATAGGACGTGATTTCCTCAAAACAGGAAATTCCAAGTTTTACATGAAAGCTTTGCATGAAAGAATGTTGTTTTTTCTTCTTTTCATAGGCCATGTCGACTGTGCTTTGTTGTGGCCCCGTGTTCGACAACGTAGGGCTCTCTCCTGATGGCTACCTCTATAAGTGGCTGGATAACATCCTTGGCTGTCAAGATCTGCGGGTATGTGGCCAAACACTCTGAAACAACATGACCCGCATTCGTCTTCAGTTGCTCCTTTAGCGTTGATAGCGCTAAACCAACACAGCCATCTTTGAAATGATTCTCAAAGTGTGCCTTTTGACCCAGTGAAAATTTGTTCAGGGACTTTTCATAAGATAAGCCACTTTTCTTAGATGTCTCTCTCGCTCTCACTTTCTCAGGTGGGAAAGAATGATATTTTGTTTTCATTGTTCTGCAAATGTTGATTCTTGAAGTAAAAGTCTGGCTTTGTGCCCTGAAATATTTTTGTGGAGTTAGAACAAGACACTACTATTCAAAAGTTCAGGATCAGTAAGATTTTTCAAATATCTTTGATAGAAAGCTCAAAAGAACAGTATTTATTTGAAATATAAATACTGTGTAACATTATAAATGTCTTTTTGACCTGGTGTTTTGTGTGACCATTCACAACAATGGATAACATACGTGATCCTCTGATCTGATTCTTCTCAGGTGCATCAGCTGGGCTGTGAGGTTGTGGTTCTTCTGCTGGAACTTAACCCAGATCAGGTGAATCTGTTTAACTGGGCCGTGGACCGATGTTACACTGGCTCCAGCCAGCTGGCCTCTGGTTGCTTCAAAGCCATCGCCACTGTCTGTGGTAGCAGGTACGCTGGGGCCTGAAAAGCCAGAGGAAATACCGAATTTTCCAGTTAAATGCATATTAAATGATTTAAAAGTTTGAGATCAGTAAGATTTTTTTTCTCTTATGTTCATCAAAAATACAGTAAAACAGTAATACTGTGAAATAATATTACACTTTAAAATATTTTTTTTTTCTATTTTAACAAATTAAAAAATGCAATTTATTCCAGTGTTTTTTCCAATTTATTTTGATAAATAGAAAGTTCAAAAGAACAGCATTTATTTGAAACAGAAATTTTTGTTACATTGTAAGAGCATTTACATTACTTTTGATTAATTTAATGAATCCCCATTGAATAAAAAAATAAAAAATAAATCTCACTGAGCCCTAACTTTTAAATGTATTTTTTTTTTAAATTGTAAATTTTACCTTTAGTACAGTATAACATTATACAATTTTTATATAGTATTCATATATATAAAAAAGGTTTCATCAGGCTACTTCTCTTGCCAGATTTCCCACAGCAGATAAAATCCTATTCAATAGAGCTTTGGTGGAGTTTGCCTGCTTTCTTTCTAATGATAATTTGTTTGTGTGTATAGTGCCAAGATTAGATGTCTTTGGACTGAAGCCTCTCATTCACATATTTAGCAAAACCAATCTATGTGTAACTTGTTTTTATGTAGGTCTTTTGTTTTCTGTCACAGAAACTACTCCAGTGATATTGTGACTCTGCTGAACCTTGTTCTCTTCAAAGCGTCCGACACAAACAGGGAGATCTACGAGATCGCTATGCAATTAATGCAGGTCAGAGAGAGAACATTCTCTGCCAAAGAAGTGTTGCAATAATAGAAAGTGTACTGGATTAAATGGCGTGTTTGTGTGCTAATCTGTGTGTGTGTGTTTTCTGGTTGAATAGATTCTAGAGGCCAAGCTGTCTGTGTATTCTAAGAGGATTGTGGAACAGAAAAGTGGTGCTATCCTGTATGGGACACATGGGCCTCTTCCGCCCCTCTACAGTCTCTCTGTAACCCAGCTTTCAAAGCAGCTTGCCAGAATGTACCCTGAACTCACCCTTCCCCTTTTCTCAGGTATAAAATGGAAGGACAGAGATGAACACAGTGTGTATGTATGTGAAAACTCCCAAAACATTTAACTGCAAAATGTGATCTCAAAGGATTTTGTCTCTGGTTTAAATACAACTTAAGTTCTATTGACTGCATCTGTGGCACAGTGTTATTTTAATATTATTTATATGCTACTATAGTATTTAGTAATGTTTTATTAGCTTCTAGCTTTATATTTTTAGTTTTCATTTTCTAGTTTAAGTTTAGTAGCTTTGTTCTTTTGTCATTTTTATTAGTTCTTGAAGTATGCAGTTGTCACACTATTGATGAAGTATAACCATAACTCTTAAAGATTATACTGGAGGAGAATGGAGGAGAAATATCTCTGTTAACCAGTCTTTCAAGTCATACTGTGATTGTGTTAATCTAGCAGCCAGTTGCTGGTAGTCATTGACTTTAATTTTTTTTTTAATCATACTATGAAAGTCAACTGCAACTGTTTGGTTACCAACATTCTTCAAAATATCCTCTTTTGTGTTTAACAGAAGAAAGAAACTCATACAGGTTTAAGAAAATGACAAAATTTTCATTTTTGGGTGAACTATCCCTTTAACATTTCATTTACCTGCCAGCTAATTTACCAAAACTTGCAGAAACACCATTTATAGCTATGAATGTATATTTATAAAGATCTAACTTTTTGTATCTGTCATCTCTAGAGGTGAGTCAGCGGTTTCCCACCACTCATCCAAACGGGCGTCAGGTCATGCTGACCTACCTGCTCCCTTGGCTCAGTAACATCGAGCTGGTTGATGGAGGCCTGCTGCCCACTCTCTCGAGTCCGAGCAGCTCTGGAGACAACAGGAAGGGATACACTCACAACACCTCAGCACCTCACCTGCTCCGAGGCACAGGCTGGGGGTCACTGCAGGCCTCCTCTCTGGTCCTAAACAACCTCATGTTCATGACTGCAAAGGTATGACTGTGAATTGCTGTTACTTTGGTGTTTACTAGACTCTAAAGCTATGGATATCAATACAGCATACTGAGTTGTGTATCTCTATGTGTGTTAGTATGGGGACGATGTCCCAGGTGCAGAAATGGAAAACGCTTGGAATGCTCTGGTCAGTAATGAATGGTGGACTAATAACCTGCGGACCACCATGCAGTTCCTCATCAGTTTATGTGGAGTCAGCAGCGACACTTCTCTTCTGCCTCATGTAAGCTGTACATTTATTTATTTCATTAGATTTCGGTTTGGTGTCAGATTTGTAAGATTTTATTGATAAAGCAGGTCATTTGGTTGAAGAATGAAAGTTCAGTTGTCAAGTTGTTGTTAATCCTCTATTTATGCTCAGATTAAGAAGGTGGTGATCTACCTGTGTCGCAACAACACCATTCAAACCATGGAGGAGCTGATTTATGAACTTCAGCAGACAGATCCTGTGAACCCTGTAGTGGTGCACTGTGACAATCCTCCGTTCTACCGCTTTTCAGCAACAAGCAAAATTACCACCACCACTTCGGGTATGTATGCTAGAGAGTTTGTGTGAATATATATATATATATATATATATATATACACACTGTATGTATGTGTGTGTATGTGTTGCATGTATATCACATACCCCATGCTATATTAATAAATACTGTATGTCTCTAAAGGTCCACCTTCCAGCAGCAAAACTTTGGTGTGTGGCCAGGAAAACATCCCTGACACAGATGACTCGCCGATCACAAAGGAGTGTGATGACAGGTATGTGCCACAAACCACACTATTTACATATGTGCCTTACACTCTTTCTATAAATGTAATTTTTTTGCTGGGTCACGTTTGATGACAGTTTGAGGGTACACCCACCTTAAGCATTACAAACATAACTCATTATAATTCATCATGAAGCAGACACCTTTATCCAAAGCAACTTGCCGTACACTTCCCCTGGAGCAGCCTAAAATTAACTGTCTAGATCAAAGGCATGTTTATATTTGATACATGTATTGACAAAAGTCTTTTTTTTTTCTGTCCACCAAAGGCTGAGCAACATCTTACGAGCACACAACCGCCTGGAGTCTCGGTACAGCAGCAGTTCTGGAGGTTCCTACGATGAGGAAAAGAGTGAGTCAAGTTTATAGCTTCAACAAAGGGGCAAAACAGTTCAGGATTGATTGAGATTTACTATATACAGTGGAGGAGCTTCTGAGCAAAGTCAGGTTCAATAACTGGAACTGGAAGTCTAAAATGCTTCCCCTTTGGCCATTGATGTCGAGACAGTTCTGGCCCGAGGATGTTAAATATTATCAATAGCTTTAAAGCAGTAAAATAGTTCAGACCTTTCTTGAATTTGAGATGATATTTCTGATAGCCTACTCAGTTAATACATTTCAGCTTGAAATAACTTATACTTAATGGTTTTTGAGCATGATTGCATTAGACATGAGGTATGGCAGTAATGGAGTTTGTCTGTCTACATACCACTCATGCTTTGAGGGTAAATTCCAGTTTTATTACAAGTCTCACGGATGAAAGGCATACCTGTCAAGGATGGCGTGTTGTTTTTAACCTTTTTGCTTTGCCTGCAGGTGAACCGCTCCCACCGTATGCCATGTGGCTTATGAGTGTTCTGGAAACCAATCAGCCGCTTCCTCTTCCCATGCCAGTTAATGGAGGCTGTTGGGCACCGCTGGTCGATTATCTACCTGAAACGGTCACCCCACGAGGACCCCTCCACAGGTCAAACTTCTGTGTTTTATTTTTTTTATTATTTACTTTATTTATCCATTGCATTTTTATTTGTTTTTACAAAATAAAACACATCATTTAAATAAATGTAATTATGTATTTATTTATGATGTTACAATAAAACAGCCATAAAGTAACAAAAGTAAATCTATACTTTATATTACGTAACATCCTTTTATTCAGATTTAGATTAAATGTTGAGGTCTTGTAGAGAATTACATACTAGCTTTTAAAGCGCTGTAACTTGAAACTCGTTCAAATTAATCTCTCATCATAAAACGTGATTTTTATCAATCCCACGGATTATGTAATCCTGAAATCTTAAAGCACGTCACTCTGCAATTATCAGACAGACGGAAAATAGATGATCAGAAGCTACAGTGCTGCCGTCAGAGTCCCTTTGACCCAAAAAAAAACATGATAACATGTTATCAACATGTTACCAATGTTCTTTTTAACATCTACTTAGGAACTATGATAACAATGGCCATCATCAACGTAATGACAAACCCAACATACTCCCAGTCACAGCTGTGCATAAGTTCTGTTCTTTTTGAAAGGTCATTGCTGGCATGTGTTTTTTGTTCATGTACTGAAAGACCAGTGTGTTTTGTCTGGTGCAGGTGTAACATAGCGGTGATCTTCATGACGGAGCTGGTGGTGGATCACAGTGTGAAAGAGGACTGGGCCCTACACCTCCCTCTACTGCTCCATGCCTGTTTCCTAGGTCAGTAGAGCCTCTGTGTTCTGTTCTCATCACAATTTGGGGCATTTATCAGGGATTACACCATCTAGATTAAGGCTGCAATGCTTGAGTCAGGTGTTCTCAGATGAAAAGTACTGCTTTTACTGTAGTACATGGTATTTTTATAACAAAATGGATTTGCTTTTGTCTTTTTTTTTTTTTTTTAAATCTAATCTCATCTGAACTATTGCATCCCTCGGTGTTTTATGACTACAACTATGTGGCTTGTTATGAGAACAATGTTGTCGGTGAAAGCGGCTGAACATGTAGGATGGACCGACCTTATCATTTTTTAGAAATATGTGAAATATTTGTATCCCTGCGGATTGAGATTCAAAACAACATTTAGGTGCCGAAAGACAAAAAAAGGCTAGAACTAGATATTTCCACTTATCTCTTCCATAACCCCCCCCCCAAATGGACATAAACAATAATGAATGAGTGTAAGTATAAATGTAAACCTTAAACTTTATGAATGTGGCTCTTTTTTAGGTATGGACCACTACCGCCCAGAGGTGTTCGAACACTGTAAGAGGCTCCTCTTGCACCTTCTCATCACGTTATCTTGCAACAACAATTTCAGCCTCATTGCCTCTGTTCTGCTAAACACCAAAGATGCCAACAGCAACAAGAGCCTGACTTTCAAACCCTTCTACCAACCTGAGTTCTACACAGGTACTACACTTAAAAAAAAATTTTTTTTAAAACATTGTGTGTGTGGTTTTCGGTAGTCAAACTTCCAATGCTAATGCTAACAGGGTTCAGAAGATACAAAAATTATAACACACACAAAGCCTATGATACATATAACTATATAAGGTTCAAATAAGTCATTTGAAACTATGCTGCAGCTGCATTAATTTTGCAACTATGTTTTTACATAACTGTTAGACCTGGAAATGAAAGGCAAATTCAATTTTGAATGCTTTGACACATTATGAAACGCTACATTTTATTAAATGTTGTGAAATTCTGTCTTCAATAAGATAAATTAAGCAACTTTTCATGAATCCTGTTTATCACACCCTCCTTGCATGAACACTTACTCATTGGCTTTGGTATTTGACACATAGCTTTGGAGAGTGCAGTTATGTTGAAATCCTGTGGAGGGGTGGAGGGTGAGAATTCTTATCTGTGCAAGAACAACTTCTGGAAGTGCAGCCAAAAACAATTATATGTACACAGAGCATCAAAAGGTCTGATTAGAGCATTCCTATGGACTAATTTTATCTTTTTGCTCCAAAGGGATGGTGGTCTCAATGTTTTTTATGCAGTTAAAGCATGTCCAGGCAAACTCAAAATGATGCTGATAAGATGTCATTCGCCAGCCCCTGTCATAACAGCATAGTGATTGAAGTATTATTATTTATTTGGCTCATTTAGGAATGTTATCACTCTTATTTGTCTTGCACAAATATTTCAGTTGAGTAAGTTAAAATGTGGGCTCATCTTCGGAGCTTGTTCCTTCCCAAACATTTTTCTCACCCTGCGTGTGGTGTTCAGGTGGTGTGGACTTCCTCCGGAATGGCCAGGCATCTCCAGTTCCTGATTCTGGCCTCAGTTCCTCTTCTACATCGTCCAGCCTGAGCCTTGGAGGCAGCAGCTCCAATCTTCCTCACCTGGCCCAGGAAGAGGTGGAGCAGATGGAGAGCAGCACTGAAGATGACGAGAAGAGCAGCAGACTCATTGAGTTTCTCACTACCAGGTACAAGAACCTACAGTAACACAAGTTTGGGATCATGTTTGTATTTGTTTGTTAGTTTTTGAAGAAATTAATACTTTTGTTCTGCAAGGATGCGTAAATATATATATATATATATTTATAAAACAGTTCTTTTAGATTTGAAAAATATATAATATTTCACAAACTGTATTTTTAAACTAATAAATGCAGCCTTGGTGAGCATAAGAGACTTTTTTCAAAACACTAAAAAATCTGAACGATAGAGTTCATATCATGATAGGTAGAGTAAATGCTGGGATGTTTTTATTATATTAAATTTATGTTATATTGAACTTAAATGAAGTGTTTAAATATTAAATAATTATAATAGGGGCCAGATAACCTCTGCACTGTTACTTGTTCTTTACTGGTTATGTAACTAAAATGAAAGGTCATTTCATGTGAATATTCCAGAGCTGTTCAGGAACTGATTCAAGAAATGACACATCTGACACGTCTTACATCTGACATCTCTCAAGATGTTACAGACTTGTATGTTGCATTTCATCAGTCTACATCAGAGCGGTTCTCACTGGGTGTTGCTTAAAAGGGGCGTCCATCTGATGTTGGTGCTGGTGTTGGTTCTTTCAGGCTATGTTCACACTGCAGACAATTCCAGATTGGTTTTCAAATCACATTTTTAAGACTGGCAACACTGTTAGTTGCTCGTGATCAGGTGGATCTGTGTGGTATTTGCAGTATAGTTATTTTCTGCCATCATCTTTGGTTGCCAAATGAAATATTGATTTCATTATTACTGGAAATATTGATAACTGGAAGTACTGAAATGATTATTATGGTGTCAACCGTCATGGTCAACAGAAAAAAGCAGTCATATTTGAATTGGATATGAAAAAACTGGATTTGAACTGCCAGTGTGAACAAGTTTTACAGTATGTACATAACAAACTTGTTTTCTTTTTTTTTCACTTATATATTAATTCAAACTACAGTAGTCATTGTTTGAAGTGGATCAGAACCTTTCATCAAAGTTGTCCTAAAACCAAAACAATCAAGCGTCTTGTCTTAGGACAACTTTGATTAACTTTTTTGATCCACTTCAAATGTTGACTACTGTATTTCTCGCCATATCTTTTAAAGGTTTCATGCATGTTCATCATGCATGTTTAAAATATTTAATGTACAGCAATTGATTAGTTAGTTTATTTTAAGTTTTGATTGAGGAAAGTTCAATCAAAACTTAAGAAACAGCAACACATTTGGTGGTTTGCAGGGTAATAGCATCTTTTGGCCTAGTCTGCCATCTAGTGGCAGTTTTGGCCACAAGCAAGTAACATTCAAACATATTGCACTGCTGTCAAGGCAAAAACAGCTTTTCCTGTCATTAATTTATACTGCATATGTAAGAGATCATATAAATAATCGTCTGGTTTGTTTAGACCTTTTGGGCCATTGTGGAGCCATGAAGACATCACTCCTAAGAATCAACACTCCAAGAGCACCGAACAGCTCACCAACTTCCTGAGACATGTAGTGTCTGTGTTCAAAGAGTCCAAATCAGGTAAGTCACATTTGTCCTAAGTCATTCCAGTGTTCGTCTACATTAATAGGGTGCAGCTTGTGACATTTATCTTATTTTAATTTATATCCCTTTGTAGACTTTCGACTTGAGCAGCAGTTGAGTGAAGTGGCGTTGCAGATGGCTCTGTGCAGCTCCTCCAGACATTACGCTGGACGTTCCTTCCAGGAGTTCAGAGCTCTGCGGCAGCCCCTCTCAGCACTGGCCGTGTCCGACTTGCTTTCACGCTTGGTGGAGGTGGTCGGGGAGCACGGGGAGGAGGTTCAGGTGAGCTTCTGCTTCTGTAATGACTGTTCTGACTGATTCAGTAAGTGAATAAACTCAGAATGCATCTTCTCCGCAGGGTTATGTAATGGAGCTTCTCCTCACACTTGAGTCAGTGGTGGATAATCTAGCTGAGTGCCTGAAGAACAATGACTTATTTGTTATACTACGGTAAGTTCCTGCCACACAACATTACTTCTGTCAGGAGCACTATCGCCAAAATGATTGACACTTAGCATACAGTTTGGTTTGGCGGTATGGTTCTGTTCTGGGCAAAAACTCCTTGCCCATCCATGCAGCCTGTCATGAATGAGCAGGGAGAGCAGCAATAGGGTAAACAGAACAGAACAAAGCAGATATCATTAATGTACTTAATGATATTTAAGTGTAACATATCTATATCAGAAAGCCAAGTCCTGACTGTGGCGAAAGGAGGAGCTGGGGATGGAGGAGGGTAATTTGCTCAGGACAAGCGAAAAAGCTGCAGAATGATACTGAATAGATCTTATATTGGAATGCCATGATAGGTGTTGTATGTGTTATATTGTAGAGTCAGCCAATGCAGGCTTGACTCACGTGACCTGCCAGAACTAACACTATAAGCTTGATTTATGTAAATGAAATAATAAGAAATAAGTCAGAATTTATTTTTATTTTTTTTAATTGACAGAAGGCTTGTAGTCATTTGTGTACAATAGGTTTCTCAATAAGTTTTGATAATAATTGTTGATTGTTTAGAAGCCTTTGTGTATGAAATGTTGCATATGTAGGCTTTAAAGGTTTAGGGTGCTTTCACACTAGCACTTTTGGTGCGCACCCGGGTTCGATTGACGTCAGAGTTCGGTTCGTTTGGATGATGTGAACGCTGTCTTCCGACCCAGTGTTGCCAACTTAGCGACTTTGTCGCTAGATTTAGCGACTTTTCAGACCCCCCTAGCGACTTTTTTTCCAAAAAAGCGACTAGCGACAAAT